>JARHVA010000655.1:4140000-4265000 GCA_037957365.1 Torreya grandis | reverse complement strand
TATTAATTAAACTAATTAATATTTATTTAACATAAATCACGGTTGAAAATTAATAGACCAAAGGTATCTAATGTAGAGTTAGTTTTAAGATGTAGTTTCCTTAATCACCAATCATAATACTATTTTTAAATTAAAACTAAAAAACATATAATTGTGTCATAATTAACCATGAAAGAGAAATCACCAATCATATAATATCCTTATACAAGGATCATTAATCACTTAAGCAATATGAAATAAAAACTATCAGCTATCTACTAATTATACTAACTAAAATAATGTTATTTTAGTCATATAAAATGTCCAAATTGGTAGTTTGACTGTGGCTTGTGAGACCCCCTCCATAAGTCCTTTTTGTATGCTCTTGTGACCCTTCTAAACACCTTTTTCTCATTATCAGTCATCCATAAACTTCTAAACTCTAATTCTACTTTAGCCAGATAGTATTCCCTATGCCAATCCTATTCCCCTAGGTCCCGAGCCTTTAGGATAGGAGTGTCAAATTTGAACTACAATGTTAGACCCTAAAGTATCTTATTTTTGGTGCTCCTATCTTTTTTCACTTTGATCCCCAATATTCATTTTCATCTAATCCTTATCCTTAATTAGATTGGCTTAACATGAATACATTTGACCCATGACCAATTATTCCCTATAAAATCCCACTCAAAGTTCATTTACAAAGGAGGTGATAAAACTTACGAAGTAATGAAGACTAAAAAAAAGAATTAAGGAAATCTTACCTATTCTCTACATATAATCGCCCAACATAGCTAAAAACATATTCAAAATCTCATATCAATCCTTAGCCACCTTAAAAACAATCAAATTAGCATTTTGCATCCACATCACATTATTGCATAAAGCACACTAGGTGGGAGAACTACATATGGATTGATACCTCTTCAAAGTATTAGTATATAGGTAGAGTGCCCACACAAGGGGTGTGGATTACATGTTCAGTGCATCGTACACACTAACCCCCCCTCTTTCTCAAGTGATTCAAATATCATTTTATCAAGCATGATGGAAGATTAGGGTTTTGAGACAAAATCATCTCTACATCGAGTTTCATTGATAAACAATGCTTGATTTTTCATAAGAAAACTCACATAGGCATAGTGTAACTACCCAAAAAAATTTAGGTCTCTATGATTAGTTTGGATAATAGTGGTAGGAATAGATAACAACACTAAACACCAAAGCATCCACTTTTTGGTGTTCCTATCCTTTTATCAAATGAAAGCTATATTTAGGTTTATGACACCTTCCAAGTCTTTTAAAACCATTTTCATCCTTTGTATTAGCCATATTAGTCTATTTTTAACTAAGTTATATTTCTTTCTATTTATTTCTATTTTTAGAAGGTTAAAAAGATAAACAATTACATAAATCAAGGATGTAATTATTGATATATTCTATACTGATTTATTAATCTAGATGCTTAAATAAAATAGGAATAAAAATACATTATTTCTAAAAAATTTAAATCAATTGGTGAACTCAAATTACTTCATTTGCGCACAAAAACCCTAGAAACCCTAGGGAAAATTCTTTGTTATTTTTATTAGTACTTTTTTTTAAATTTTTTTCCTACATATATAAATCATAATTTTATATCTAATTTTTAAAATTCACCATAGTAATTTTAAAAATCATTTATATCAAACCCTATTTGAATATACTATAACTTATTACTTTTTGAGGTATCACCTTATATATAAATCAGATTTCACATAAAAATAAAAAAATAGATCTCACTTATTTCAAAACATTTCTTACAAATAATGAGTCCATACTCTATCATATCACGTATATGAATGATGAAGTTTGTTATATGTTAATGCAAATATTCATTCTTTCCCTTTCATGCTTACTTTTTATTATATGGGATGATATTAAAAAATGTATTACTAAACATGTTAAGATCCCTTTCCTTCAAAGAAATGTTTACTTTTCTTTAATACAAGGGTTCATTATTTCTTTTATATACCGTCTCTCTATCATGTAAAATAATTTTCAACTCTGTCTTTCTAAACATGTTAGAAAAGTCATGTTATAAGTCAAAAAAATTTATACATTAGTGAAAAGTTCCATGCTCTTTATCCCTTGTTTGCTATCTCTCATGTGGAATGTTTTTCATAATCATATTGATATACAACTTATAACTCTAATTACACATACTTCATCCCATATACATGGTTTATACCTAGATGTATATAACTCTTTGGCTACTTTTGAGTATCTTCCTATCACTACTAGACATAAGAAAACACTAGCATCTATATCTATCCCTCCTGCCTTAAAACTTGGTTCACCTAGATCTTATCTTGTACCTACTACTAGCTCTATGCCTATAGTAGATCATGTGTTACATGTTATCACCCAAGTTTATGAAGATAGATAGGTTGATTACACCCATGACTATATATGTGTCACTCAGGTTATCACCCATTCTGATATAGTTTTAGTTCTCGAGCTCTTTCAATGATCAGATGATTACAAAGATGTGTTATATGTATCCCTTCATAATACCAGAGTTCATATTTCTGTTGAACCAAATTATGTCACCTCTATCCTTAACATAATGTAATAGACTAAAGAGCATATTTCCTTTGAGGAAGAGGATTTACCCCTGCATCACATCATTGAACAACATCTACCCCTTTATATTCAATTAAGAATTAACAATGTAGGGGTAAAAGATTGTTAGTTGATAATGGTTTAAGGCTCAATAATTTCAACATTTATTTTTGTAAACATCTTAATAGACAACCTATAGATCTATACCATTCCAACATGAACATTAGAGGTTTTGACAACATTCCATAGAAAGTCATGGGTCAAATAACACTCAATCTTACTTTGTGACCTAAGACATTGCTAACTACTTGCCAAGTCATGCCAAATGACCTCAATTATAATTTATTACTTGGTCAGCCTTGGATTCATGATATGCCTGCAGTCCCTTCCACACTCCATGCTTGTATAAAATTTAGTCATAAAGGCTACATCTACACGTGTCTAATGGACAACAAACCTTTTAAATAATATTAGGTTGTTGAATTTCCATAGAATTACATTCTTCACTTTAATCCTAACAATATACCTACACAATCCACTACTCACAGTGTACCTTTGGACCATACAACACATCACAACTTCCAAGTTTTGTAATATCACCGATATCAAATCACCAATTTACCTCTGCTTTTACACTTTAATGTCTTCATAAGATGGGATATCATGTCAAAGGTCTTGGAAATCATGAATAAGGAATCATCAATCTTTTTGAGGCATCCACACAACATGGAAAGCAAGGATTGGGATATCAATCTACCCTTCTTCATGATAAACCTTCTTTTACTACTTCAAAACATATAATTTTTGTCCACCCATTGCACCTATATACCATATAGCTAATCATTATTTTACATTGGCATTGGTCTATCTTGATCTCATTTATGATATAATTTCACTAGATATGTTTACATTAGATGAATTCTCTAATGATGAATCCCTCCTATAGTTTCTCAGAGCATATGAGGATCTCCCATCTTTTTATCATAAAAATAGATTTCCTCATCACATAAACGCCCATGTTTACTTCAAATAAAATTTAGATTCTCCCAGGGACATACTAGTTGATTTAGATGATACTTTTCTTATAACCCCATACACACTAGATCATTCCACATTGATTAATTAGGAAATAGTTTATTTTAATTATGGAAATGATCAAGATCCATGCATTATCTTGTTATCCACTACCTTAAGAAAGGAAGAGGATACAGATATTCATCAAACTTTGATAGATTTTCTAGAACTCTTTGCTTGGCCTTACTCAGCTATGCCAAGAATTGATACATCTATAGCATTCCATTAGATTCCATTATATCCTGATGCTAAACTGGTTAAGTAAAAAATTCACAAAATACATCCTAAGGTGGCTCTCTTAGTCAAAGATGAGATCCAACACCTCTTAGATGTTGGTTTCATTTAACCAATAACACACCCTAAATGGATTTATAATATAGTTCCCATGGTTAAAACCAATAAATTATTTTGATTTTGTTCTAATTCTCAATATTTAAATAAGGCATTCCCTAAAGATGATTTCCCCTTGCATAATATTGACATGATCATAGACTCCACAACCAATTATGAAATGTTATCATTCATGGATGGCTTTGTAGGATAGAACCAAATAAAAATCACTGAAGAAGATCAAGACAAAACATCTTTTACAACACCTTGGGGTACATTTTGTTACATTGGCATGCCATTTGGATTAAAAAATGATAGAGCCACATATCAATGTACTATTATTCATATCTTTCATGATTTGATTAACCACACTATCAAGGATTATGTCAATGATTTATTAGCTAAATAAAAATAAACACAACATCATGCCATCGATTTAGGATATATTTTTCAATGACTTAGGTAATATAATGTTTGATTAAACCCAAATAAATGTGTGTTTAGAGTTACATTAGTAAAATTCTTAGGTTTCATTATTTCTCAACGTGGCATAGAGGTTGACCGTAATAAAGTCAAATAAATTGTTGACATGCAACCTCCCATGAACTTAAAAAAACTTGGATCCTTACAAGGAAATATCCAAACCATATGCCATTTTTTATCTTAACTTACTGATAAGACTCAATAATTTAATTTATTATTAAAGAAACATACAAAGTTTATTTGGGACCAAGCCTGTCAAGAAAGATTTAACACAATCAAGCAATATCTTCTTAATCCACCTATTCTAATACCACCTATACCTGATAAGCCTATCTTAAAATATATCTTAGTAATATATCATGCATTAGGATCACTAGTATCATAACATGATGATCAACATACTAAGCAAGTAGTCTATTACATCAATCACACATTAGTTGATTATAAAAAAAATTATTCCATGATGGAAAATCTATGTCTAGCATTAGTTTTTGCCATATAAAAAAATTGACATTAAATGATCAATAATGAGACTTAGGTTACCATAAAATTATATCCCTTGAAGTTTATAATGTAAAAACTACATCTCTCTATTTGCATCATAAAATGGGTCATGTTATTAATATAATTTGACTTAAAGATAGTTCTACAAAAATCAATAAAGGGCCAAATCATAGTAGATCATTTGGTAGCCACACCATTATTACACACTAATCCTATTAATGACACATTTAGAGATGATTTTAGTTCCTATTCTACTCATTTTAACACTTGGACCATGCACTTTGATGGTTTTCAATACACATCCAGTGTAGGGGAAGGTATTATCTTTGTCGACCCTTCTAGTCACATAGTTCCTATTGCATATCGATTAAGCTTCTTCTGCACCAACAATAACATAAAATATGAAGCACTTATCTTATGTCTCTTTTCCACCTAGTCCCTCTAAATTAGATCTATTCAAGTTTTTGGTAATTACCAACTTGTAGTCAACCATGTCAATGATGTCTGTCAGATAAAAGAAGAACATCTTATCCCATACTAGAATATGGTATAATGTTTATCATCATAGTTTGACTACTTTTATATAGAAATTATACCACGAAAAGATAACCAAGACATAGATGAAATGGCAAGTGTTGCATCTTTGATTCCTATCAACATCAGTGATGATCAAGCTATTTTTACAATTAAATGATTATAAATACTATCACTATCCAATTTAGATTTGATTACCCTTTCCATATTAGCAACTACATGTATTTATACAACTCCAAAGTGGTTCTCTAATATTTATAACTTTCTAGACAAATCTATTACGCCAGACACTTTCTCACAAAATGATAAATGCAAGTTACATAAATAAGCACTCTGTTATGTAATCATTATTGGAGACATTTTTAAGTGATCCTTCGATGGATAATTTCTTAGATGCTTGAATTTAGTAGAATCCAAACTTACTCTTACCCAAATACATGATAGTGAGTGTGGTGATCACTTCAGTTGAAAGGCCACATCACATAAATTGCTTTGATAGGAGTAGTACTAGCCCACCAAAGAAGATGAATGCTCACAATACACAAATCTATGTTATAAATTTCAATGAAATAGTAACCTACAACATGCACCATTATAATAATTATAGCCTATTATCTCTCCATGGTGATTTGATCTTATTGGAAAGATAAACCCTAAGTCCATTTATGACTATAGGTTCATCATCATAGATATAGATTAATTTATAAAGTGGGTGGAATCCATTCCATTTCAATCTACCACAGGTGAGTACATTTACAACTTCCTCATGACTCATATTATTTCATGCTTTGGCTTACCCACATCTATCATTTTTGATAATGGAACATCATTCAAGATAAAGACTATCAAGAAATTTTGCAAAATATAAGATTAAACACATGTTCTCCACTCTGTACTACCCATAAGGAAATGTTCAATAAAAGTTTTCCAATAAAACCATCAACAACATTTTAAGCAAAATAGTGACCAAATTCAGATATGATTGGCACAATCAACTAGTTTTTGCATTATGGGATAATCACATAAGTATTCATACACCCACAAGAGCCACTCCTTGTTCACTCATTTATGGAATAAAGGAAATTTTACCATTATAATTATAAATCCCATCTATATGTTTCTCCATTAAAGGTATCCTCACCAATGACCAATATCATAAAAAGCATCTACAGCAGCTTGAGCAATTAAACCATGCATGCATCGAAGCAGCTAAACATCTCATAATCTACTAGCAATGTATATAACAATCCTACAACAAATGATTTCACACCATAGAGTTTGAATTTAATGGTCTCATTCTCAAATAAAATATTTGTAATGTCAATGCCAAAGAAGAAATCAAAGGAAAATTCAAACTAAATTGGTTAGGTTCATACCTCATTATCCAAAATCTTAGCCCTAAAGTGTATCTTCTAGCCTCATTTGAAGGGAAAAAACTCAAAAATAAAATTAATATTATGCATTTACGTAGATTCCATGTATAGTATTTCATTACACACATTTTATTATACATATTTTCTTTCTACTTACTTGTACATAATTTCTCAGCTTATTTGTACATAGTGTCTTTTTTGCTTACATGTACATAATGTCTTTTTGCTTACTTGTACATATATTATTTTAAAATACCAAAAATAATACAATATTTAAAACTATCAAAAATAATATAACATGTCAAAATACAAAAACATTAAAATAACTCAAAACACCAAAAACTTTTCAATTATATGCATTATCCATGTTTTACATTTCTACTACCATTCTAGACTTATATTTATTGTTTTATGCTATTTTTGTCTATTTATATACATTGCCATGATTCACTTGATCTTGTTTGAATGTGTGTAGTGACACCTAGATCTTTGATTGCTTCACTTTACCCATTATGGGGGCATCTTACTCCAACATTTGAGACATACATCGACATATCTACCCACCGAGGGAATCTTCTACATGACTTCACCATCTAGGTTATGTCAATCCTACACCACACACTCTAGCTATCATATTTATGTACATTAATTACTAGTTTATGTGGATTATTCTATTAACACTCACTAGTATATAGCACTTGGCTATTTCTTAGCATCTACCTAGTCTTATACTACATGTTTTTCATACTTTCCTTTCTTGTTTTGATTATTTATATGTAATATTATTTACAATATTTACATTATTTCCTTTATTAATTTGAGTATCTAGATGTGATTACATTTCTTAGTTCCTATTTTTTTACTTATGTGTGCCTTAGGAAATTTACCAATGTCTTTTGTTTGTACTCTTGTATGTGCTTGTGGCCCTCATGCCAATCTTGCTTGTTTACAATTGTATGTGTATGTGGGAATTTGAACATGAATTGTATGATTTATTTTTATAGTTTGAGTGACATGTGCCCATGTCCCCTATTTTTTCATCCCTTTGGCCTCTTTTGTATGTTTCTTGTGTCTTGCCTTGCATGTTTATTTGCTTGTTTACTTCTTAGTTTTTTGCAATGCCATGATTCACTTCATGCATTATCTTGCCTTCTTAGATGACATGATAGGAATCATGCTCCATGACTCCTTGAAAATGAACTAGATTTTCAATTTTAGTTCAGTATATTGCACATGTTGTTACATTGTTACATCTATCTAGGCATACCCCTATTGATCTAACAATCTCTAATACAAACTATGTTATATCTTGAGACATATTTTGGATTATCATTGATATATCATGTATTTCATAGAATAACACACTTATAGGGCTCTTTCTTCTAAGGGAAGTCATTTTAGGGTCTTCATTCCTACCCTCAGAAGAGGGGGAAATAAATAGGGGTTTTGTCACAAAGATCAGAGCCTTCTACCAGTCAAAAATCAATTTTCAAAACACTCATAACAGTAATCAAAGTTCAAAACACATAGAATAGACCCAAAAAATAGTGAAAAATATATAATAATAATATTAATAAAAAAAATAGTAAAGGATAAGAGTGCCAAAATTAGATAACAATATTAGACACCAAAGTGTCCACTTTTCAGTGTTCCTATCCAAATAGCCAAAAACCTAGAATTTTCAAAAATAGATAGAAAGGTAAGGTCAATTATAGCTTTATTATCTATAGTTTAGTTTAGATTGGGTAATTTTAGTAAAATTTTACTTAGATTATCTAGATATAGGGGCATCATGCGTAGCATGATGGCTCTCATTTCCAAATTTAGATTGGGTAGTTGGTATAACTTATAGATCAAAATCCATGTTATAGACGCCAGTGATTGGCAAAAATTTGCATGGCACATTGACCTTATTTTCTTTCTAGTTCATTGTATAACCTAGGTATTCTTAGTAGTTACATGCCTTATTCCATTTGTAGGTGGTTGGCATCATTTTGAAGTGGCTTTCATATAATCCTAGTTTTTAGTTTTAGAGTGGCTTTCATACAAGCTTAATCTCCACTTTTCAAAGTGGCCAAGATTGGCCTAGTTATTAGTATACATTCAAATATCCATGGCACATTATCAAATTATAGAGCATTCATGTGCTCCATGAGCCATATCATATGACACACATTCATACTAATATCAGTTCATAGTTCACACTTAGTGGGCAATGATGAAGCCAAAGGACTAGCTAGCCTTTGTAGTCTTGAGCCACCTACTTATATGGATTATAAACATATTCCAAACATTGATTAACACATGCATGATCACATAGCTTCACTTAGTGGGTGATGATGGAACCAAAGGGCCAACCTTTATATTTTTAATCCACCCTCAAAGAATTGAGAATTTAGATACATTCATGATATTACTCTTACTACAACACATAACTAGCATCACTCAATATCATAATAAGTTTTTTATTTATTTTTATACCCAGTGAGGTGTATTCATTCCTTTCTATTCCTCTCTCTTTTACTTAGCCTTTGTACATTTTTATTTTAGACATATCATCTTTTAGTAAGAATTTATCTACTCCTTTTGTTCTCTTAAAGATATATGCTTCACATTGTACTCTCTCTACACACACTTAACACCACACATTTTCATGGGTTTCACCCTTGCATGTAATTTTAGGTATGCTTTCTATTTTTCCTTTGTCCTAGTATTTCACTTTGTTTCATCACTAGAATAAAGGGGGGGTAAATGTAGTCATATAAAATGTCCAAATTGGTAGTTTGAGTGTGGCTTATGAGACCCCATTCATAGGTCCTTTTTACATGTTCTTGTGACCCTTCTAGACACCTTTTTACTCATCACCAATCATCTAGAACCTTCTAAACCCTAATTCCACTTCAACCAAATAATATTTCCTATGCCAATCATGTTCCTCTAGGTCTCGAGCCTATAAGATAGGAGTGTCAAATTTGGACTACAAAACTAGACCCCAAAGTGTCCTATTTTTATCATTCCTATCCATTTATACTTTGAGCCCTAGTGGTCATTTTCATCTAACCCTTATCCTTAATTAGGTCAGCTTAGTGCAAATACATATAACCCATACCAATTGTTCCCTATAAAATCCCACTCAAAGTTCACTTATAAAGAAAGCAAGAATACAAACAAATCACTAAGGAAAACTTACCTATTCTCTGCATATAGTCATCCAACATAGCTACAAACATATTTAAATCCTCATACTAGTCCTTAACTACCTCAAAAACTATCAAATTGGCATTTTGAATCTACATCACACTATTGCACAAAGCACACTAGGTGTGAGAACTACATATGGTTTGATCCCTCTTTAGGGTATTGGCATGTAAGCAACATGCCCACACAAGGGGTGTGGATTGCATGTTTAGTGTATCTTACACACTAACCCCCCTCTTTCTCAAGTGATTCAAATATCCTTTTATCAAACATGATGAAAGATTAGAGTTTTGAGACAAAATCAGCTCTACAATAAGTTCCATCGACAACTAGTACTCAATTTTTCGAAGGTAAGCTCACACAAGCATATCACAACTACCCATAAAGTTTCAGGTCTTTTTTATTAGTTTGGAAAATAGTGGCAGGTATGGACAATAGTGTTAGGCACTAAAGCATCCACTTTTTGGTGATCCTATCCTTTTTCCAAATGAAATATAGATTCAAGTTTATGACACCTTCCTAGTCCTGCACATCCATTTTCACCCTCTGTATCATCCATCTCAGTCTATTTCTATCTAAGTTATATTTCTTCCTATTTATTTTTATTTTTAGAAAGGTGAAAAAGATAAACAATTGCACAAATTAGGATTATAATTATTTCTATATTCTA
Source organism: Torreya grandis (assembly GCA_037957365.1). Classification (NCBI taxonomy): domain Eukaryota; kingdom Viridiplantae; phylum Streptophyta; class Pinopsida; order Cupressales; family Taxaceae; genus Torreya; species Torreya grandis. Next base: position 4,254,251 of record JARHVA010000655.1, on the reverse strand, counting down.
TACTAATTTATTAATCCAGACCCTTAACTAAAATAGAAATAAAACTCCATTATTCCCAAATAGGTTAAATCAATTATATGAGGCTATATAATACCCATCGTATTAAACATAGTCTATATAGATTAGAATTGTCTAGGAAAATAGTGTATTAACTTGATAATGTTAACCAACATGTTTAATTTAATGGTTGTTATAAATTTTCAAGATTCTATTTGGTTATGCTATATCAAGATAATCAAATGATGAGTAATTCATGAAAAGCTTCTCATATAGATAATCTAATTATAGTGGATGACAATGCATGGACTTTTGAGAAAAGAAACATTTATATTATTGAATGTAGCTTCAATGAATATATAGATGAAATAGTTCCTCATTATTTATATTATTGCAATCATTATCATGACAATAGAAAAACAACAATTCATATTTTTGTTACAAGGTATTGATTTTTACCATCAACACAATATATTTAAAAGATCAAATACAATTCAGTTTGTTGTATAAAACAAAATTTCACATATTTTGCCATATTGTAATGAATTAAATATTACATGTGACATTATAAGAATACTATGGAGTACCATTGTAATAAATATTAATACAAAAATAATGGAACAAAACTAAAACTTGACATACATGTTATTTCATGTATTTACTAATAGGTATCATGTATTTACTAATAGGTATAATTTACATTGGATTTTTCATAGAAATACAATCAATAAGATGTTAAGTCTCTAGACAATTGTGATTCTATAAAAGATACTAATCAATGCCAAAAAGTTAAAAAGTATATGATGATTTAGTCAAAAATATATCTTCAATAGTTGACCATAGATTTAATTCTTCAGATATATCATCTAAAGATAACCCCAACCATTAATGGGTTTAATAAAGGCCATTCCCACCTAATCATTATTTTAGTTGTGGGAGGACACTTTATAACCTAAAGTAACAAACTAGGGATGAGAAAATAAAAGATCCTTATTGCTTTTATTCACTTGAGGAATTCACCTCTTAAACCTTATCCTTTATTTTTAGTAACCTATCACTTTGTTCAATGGGTTTACTAAATTTCACATTTAGGGATACTATAGGTCAACCATATATGTTACACATAACATGCTTCCATTTTTTAACTAGTGTTTTACTAATAGAAGGTTCAACCTAGTGGACTTACCATTGATAGGTAGGGCCTTGATTATATATGCCTTGATACAACATCTAGTTCTTTATGAAGAAAATGAAGGCATAAACTTTCATTTATAAGGGATTAGGTGGGAATGATAGTTTTCCTTATTTTATACTAGACTTACCATTACCACCAATTATATGACTAAAATATAAAAAAAATAAACAGTTTGAACTAAACATGTAAGAGTGTTTTTTAACATAAATTCAACCTTTAATTATTTTATACTATTACAGTCCTTGCATATTTTTCCCTTAATAATTTTAATATATATATATATATATATATATATATTATATTTTTACTTGGATTATATAAATAAAACACGATTAAATACCATTATCAAAACCCTCGATTCTTAATAGTTATTACCCTAGAACCATGTTAAAGTATTAACTCACTTTATTCATTGTCACATGTATAAAAAGTAATGTGGCACAATTTTTATTCTTACTCCCACATATAAAACTAATTTTAAACCCTTATATTAAACTTATACCACTTGAATCCAAGTATACACAACTATATTTCATTCATAATAAATAATTTTATAATATGTTGATCCTTTTGGTTTTTGTGTAGAAAATAAGGACTTATCTCTAAAAATGTTAATATCAGGTCCCTCTAGTCAACTTCATAGCCTCCTATATTTAATTCTTATTTATCCCACAATAATATACAAATATAAATGTGTTTTATTTTTGCACAAGACACAATGATCATATTCCCCTATTTCTCTAGCCTCCTCCTCCACTTATTATTATGATAGGGTTTAATAAGAACCCTAAGTTATAGAGAAATTAAATGTATTTAATGCGCATGTAACTAGTTAGTTATTTTTCCTTGTGAATATTGTGATACAAATTAATAATATATTTTAATAAAAATCTCATTATGGCCATCAAGATAAAATATTCCATGGTTGCAGTAAAAAACATTTCCAAAACCCTCTCACCCTTATTGGTCATAATCTTTCATAATGGCCTCCTAGATTACCAACATGCTCCATTGACATATAAATATGAAATTATGTGATTTTTAGGGTTTTAAAAAACTTTAATTACCTAATTCACACATAAACTTGTGCATATTATTTTGGTTTATGCCATTTAGTGGCCAAACAACTTTGTTTAAAGTTTTGATCATCACACACCTTTTTACCCATCTTAATTTATATTGTATGCAAATGTTAGGATTAACCTAAAACTATCCTATCTCAATATATCTACACTAGGATAAGGTTAATCAAATATATATTGTGATATTTAATGTTCATGTAGTGACCAATGGATTTAAAAACCTAGAAGAATAGTGCCTATGTCATAAATTCCATGAGGAAAGGGTTCTAAATCCTAAGCCTATGACAAAATGAAATAGATCAAACTAGATTTATAATTGTAAGTAGTGTACAAGTAATGTAAATTAAACTAATGGGGAATGGTTAGAATGATAAAAAAGGGTAAAATGCCATGATTGGCAAATGGGATCTAGGAAACATAAAATGGAATATGGAAAGTCTAATAAATCCTATATATACACTAGATTATTTAGTGTAGAGATAACCTAGACAAAGATACATGCACATGCACTCATTAGGAAATAAGTAACATCTAATAAATAAAGGAAAGAGTATAATGTTAGAAATACTTAACTTGGATTGGATCCGTAGAGCATCAATCTCTCCCTTGGCCAATGGTGATTTGAAAGATATTTTATGGATGTGAAGACTTAAAATAGTTAGTATAAGACCTAATAATATTCCTAATGAATCCTAATGTTGAATCACCAATACTTCCATGAGACAAGCATACTTCAACACAAGATTCTAGACCTAACTCATCAAAATGTGACTGTAGAAATTCAAGTGAAAGTAGAGTGAATAAAGTGTATATGATATGTTTGGATGAAAAATTAAGTTTATATATAGTGATAAAATATCCAAAACCATACCTAAGAACTAATCCAAAGACATAAGTGATGTCAATTGACACTGCATGACATCAACTAGGCTAATAAAATATAAATGTTATTAAATGGGCTTACAACTATGTCAGACTGGTTGATATAATATATGAAGATAAATGGTGCTAAAAATGGTATTAGCCTAGATAATTCTTAAGATATATGGAAATTAACATAGTTGAATGAGATAGGATGGAAGGATTTAGGTATAAAGATAATTTGAGAAAGATTAATTGGTAGTAGGAATGATGTGATCATCATAACATATATAATAAAATCTCTCATAGAGTACCATAATCCTACTCATGCCTTTCTCAGCTCATCCTTTAAGGCATGCTCCTATGTATATCAATACTCAATAAGTCACTATAAGAGAAAACATCAGTAAATGATAAAGTGAAAAATATTATGTGTAACATATGCCTCACTCAAAGCTCATCATGTGTCACAATATTAACATAGGATAGTGATTTAAGAAAGAACAAAGTAACATAATAGCTGAGCTAATTGAAGATGAAATTATTAAAATAAAGAAAGTAAATGAAAGTTTTTTCAGTGAATTTCAGCTTCTATTTTGAGAAAGGAAGGAGAAACTAAATATGAGTATGGTTGTAAAACCTATTTGATTATGCACACATTTAATTAGATGATTGTGAATAACTCCTCTTTGGCTTAGGAGGATGACCTACAAATAACACATCACTAAAGCAAATGGTTGGTTAGATAGATAGTTGGGTGGATTGCCTAGAGTTAGCTAGATCTTAGAAGTAAGAGCTTCTTTGGGGGATGTCAATCTATACATTTTAAATAATTAAGTTTATAAATAAAATTATAAAGTACTTGCATCAATAACCAAAAGCTACTAAAATTGAATACAAGAAATGTTTGCTTAAGAAATAGACTAGAGATGAATAATATAGCAATAAGAAAGTTAATACTAATGCTAAACATGTCAAGTGTGTTTTGAAAAATTAGGTAGGGGTCTGTGAATAGGTAAGGACATAGAGAATTAGATTTGGTTGAGTGTAGGTAGGTAGAAATAGCTTGTTGAAATTTAATGGAATAGTGACCGTCAGTGATTGAGGTGACCTTTGGTGGTTGAGATGATCATCGGTGGTCAAGGTGACCATCGGTGGTCGGATAGACCATCAGGGGTTGAGACAACTATCGATGGTTACTACATGTTGACTATGGGTGATAAGTGGTCGATTGATGGAATCATAAAGTTAGATTTTGAGAGATGGGTTGGTGCTAGATTAATTACAAAATGGAAGTAATGTGAATATCAAAAAATAAGTACTTATCTTACCAGAGGTTTATTTAGTGGGTGGTTGGCCTATTGGTGGATTTTGGCATGATTCTAATAGAGTAACAGTACTTGATGCTTTGGTGGAGTGGTGGCAGCAAGTTGGATCTCTGACGTGATGGCTATATTGTTGTATTATTAATGAAAATTGACCTACAAGAAAGAAAATTTGGATGCACAATATCTTGACAATAATTATAGATGGATTTCACCTCCTTTATCCTCTCTTTTTATAAGCAAGGGAGGAGAGGTGCAACAAGATGTTAACTAGGATTTCTAATTTTAACTTGTGCATGCAATGGCTTGGACATAAATTTGGACAAGTTATTTTTAGAAAATCAAGGAGAATTATTACATGCTAGACTTTGGGATGGTGGACCCTCAGTCATCTTGACTATCAAAAGTTGAGGGCTAAGGTCAAGAGTGGGTAAAAGGGTATGTTAAGTCAGTTGGTAAAACTGACCATGGTTGGACTTAGTTAGGGGTTAAAGGGTCAAATTTGTACCAAGGGGGTATAGGGATGTTTTGATATTCAAAATCATACTGTGTGTATTTTTTATGTTTCAAATTTTCCCCTTTTTATTATGTGTATTTGAATCAATAATTTACAAAAAAATGGATTACTAGTCAAAGGTTTGGTTGCCCCAAGTATGGGAGGAGGTGTTCCCCCTCAAACTAGGAGTTGATGAGGTAAAAAAAATTGAGTTCAATTTTGATAAGGTGGATAAAGGTGATGATGAAGGTGGACATCATGAAGGTGGGTGATAGGTTGGTCACTAAAGTGCAAACAAGTTCATAAAGTGTAATAAAAGGTACAATAGCCAAGATCATGCATAGACTAGGTTGTTATAGTTGGGAAAAATCAAAGTTGGTGCTTAGAAATAAAATTGACAAGTGGACCACATGACCACATTTAGGAATGGTGTTGGGTACACTTTTAAATACAAGTCACCTAAGTGATGTCTATGTATCCAAGGTAGGAAGTACTCCTGGTGAAAACATAAATGTGTCAAGTGTCATGGGTATTCGAGGTAGGAAGTACTCCTAAGAAGACACAAGTGGGTTTAGTATGTGTAAAGTGGCATAAGTAAAAAAAGGGGTCAACATGGAAATATTGTCATTGTGATCAAAAGACTAGGTAAAAGTTATTGCAAAATACACAGTAGGTTGGGCCAAAATGGCCCAATGGCGAGGTGTTAAGGTGGTTGAGGTAGGTAGAGAAGGTGGTTTCCATGGGTGGGTGTTTTTATTTCATTCTAATTTGAAATGGCTATTGATTGGAGGCATAAGGAAAAAGTTGAGGACCCTTACCATCGATGGTCAGGGGTCTAAGGAGCGACCATCAATGGTCACCTTGACTCGTGATGGTTGGGGTGAAAAAACTAAATCCATAGAGGTCAAAAGTGAAAAGTGAATGTTATTTTATTCATTTTAACTTTTGAACTTTAGATCTTTATATTTTGGTGCTTATCATTTTGTGACCAAGAATAGTGTTGATGATGATTTCTGAGAGGGGAGAGGTTGCCGAGTTAGATTGAGTACTAGAGAGGGATTGAGTCAGGATGCATTATAGATGTGAACATGGTCAAGGGGTCCCAAGATTCCCCCTTGATGATAGTCAAGGAATAAGTTAGGGGATTTATTTAAATTAGTAGATTATTTTGGTTTTACATATGTTGTTATAGTTGATTGGTGTGTTAGTTGAGGTGGAGAGTGGACCAAGTGGACTAGGGAAGATATAAGGTGGGTATGGATAAGGATGATCAGGTCTATAAATTACTCTTCAATGATGGTCATAGAATGAGGTAGGTGGATCCCTTAAATTGATAGTTTAGCTTGATTTTGTAATTAAATTGGGTTTTGAGGGTGGTTATATCAATTATTTTGCTAGGTGGGTTTTGGGTTTTGTTCCTTAGGTAGGGTTTGATTGTTTTTGTGAAAATGGGAGAGTGAAATTCAAATTAGGGAGGTAGGCTAGGTAAGGTATATGTTTGGGTAGGAATGGGTGAAATTTGATAAGGAAGATGTTAATTTTTAAGCTTGTTTAGGGTAGGTTAAGGTTGAGGAGTTTTTTTTCTAGTGGTCACACATAATGATCATTAGTGGTCACTCTAACTATTGATAGTCGATAACTATTGGCAATATAGGTGCCTAATCATCAGTGGTTACTATGCCCATCAATAGTCAAGTAAGATTTGGTGTGTTTAAGGAAAGGTTAATGGTTAAGGTTAAGCAAGTGAAATGTTTGATCAAAGGGTTAGGTTAAATTTATAAGATAAATGTTAGTAGTAAAATAAGTAAGGGGAAGGTGTGAAAAAAGGTATTTTTCATAGGTGATCATAGGATAGATAACTAATTTGTGAACTAATGAATGTTTTTAGGCTCAAAAATAGATACAGATGCATGATCATGTGTCATGCATCTTTCATCAGTGGTTACTATGCCCATCGATAGTCAAGTAAGATTTGGAGTATTTAAGGAAAGGTTAAAGGTTAAGGTTAAGAAAGTGAAATGTTTGATTAAAGGGTTAGGTTAAATTTATAAGATAAATGTTAGTAGTAAAATAAGGGGTAGGTGTAAAAAAAGGTATTTTTCATAGGTGATCATAGGATAGATAACTAATTTGTGAACTAATGAATGTTTAGGCTCAAAAATAGATACAGATGCATGATCATGTGTCATGCATCTTTATGGAGATCCACCATGGGATAATCCTTGCTAATTGGGCCTATATGGAGGAGGTTTGGCTGGGAGTGATGTGGCACTACCATCATGTGCCATATGATGCATCCATGATTTTAGTTCTCATCAAGAGATGGGATATGGATATGAACACCTTCTTACTATCAACTAGAAAGATTATGATCTTTCCAAAGGATGTTCATAGGATTACATGGTTACCCCTATGGGGTGATCCAATATACTATATAGAGTAGGAGGAGCATAAGAGTCAACTTGAGTTATTGTATGGTGATGACCATGATTAGGTTAGATGGCATGCTGGGGAATTCAACTATAACACATTACATGAGAGGGTTCTAGGCAAGTGGATATTGATGATTATGCTTATGATTATCATTTTGTGCCTTACCCTTCCCAAATCAAGTAACAAGAAATTACCATACTTGTTATTGGGGGTGTTGGTTGAGGTGTTATTAGGGTAGACTATATTTGGATATGTACCTATTATTTTGGTGCAAATATACATGGAACTATGGGGATTCAAGGCCCATAGGAGGTATGGAATTAGTGTCGATCTTGTTCTACATTGTTGGGCCTATGAGCACATTCAAGTGTTGAGGCTAGTTGGGTTGCCATGGATGGGATATGTGTAGATTGAGTTTCTAATTAGATTCATGTGGTAGAGAGGTGAATTAACCACTTTAGGTGTAGGGAGAGGTGCACATGATGTAGATTGGTTCAAGGGTGCACTGGGTGCACTAGTGATTGGAGACATTACCTAGAGACCCTATGTTTAGTTTCTAATATGGCCTAACTATAGGAGGCAAACCCTATCTCTATAGAGTTATAATTGGATATTTGGTAGGTGGGATGGAGAGGTAGATATTATCCCATTTAAAAGGGTGAATAGATAGTTTATCTTGGTTCTAGTTATTTCAGGTGCATTCTTGAGATATAGGTGTGAAGACTCATATATTTTATTACTTGAGCCACATCTAGTATTAACTTTGTTATATCACAAGGAGTTGTCAACCAGGCCACAAATAGATGATTTTGACTTTCTATATGGGTTCATGGCATGGTACAAAGCTTTATATGTAGCTACATATTTTAGTGATGGTTATGGTGGTAGGAGGTCGATGGTTGTAGACCTAGCTGGGAGAAGGGACAAGAGGGCACAAGTATAGGGGGTTATCCCCAATGGATACATAGGAATGGCTCTAACCATTGTATAATAATAGGTCATAACATTACAAAGGTAGGTGGATACATTATAGGGTCAAGTTGCTATACTAAAAAGTTAGCTAGCCACTATGATAGGTGAGAGGGACCAGGCTAAAGCTATAATAGCCTAGGTCACCCAAGAGCGAGATGCTCTAAGATAGGCTAGAGGAGCAACAAAAACACCCATAGGTCTAGAAAATACCATTAATATGTAGAGGTAAATAGCCACCATATAGGAGTTATGATACTATGAGGTTATAATCTTCACTCATTACCTAATGGAGCCCTAATGGGGCGAGTATAGAGCTAGTTTGGTAGGTGGTGCTAGTTTAGCATCTCCAGGTTAATGGGATACATCTATAGCTAGATAAATAGGTGAATTTAGGATATAGGTAGGTACCATAGGGGGAAGGCACCAGGATCTAGTGGTGTTCTATGAGACATTGGTATCCTAGGGGCATAGCCATGACATAGTTCAAATATATTTATATATTGTTATATATCATTTTGACTCTAGCCTGCAAGCTGATGCAGTGAGATGTACATTTTGTGAGGGAGAGACATGTATATATATTATATACATTATGATGGTATTTGACTCATGAGTTATATATATGGTCTTTTTTTATTTCTCATTTCTCATGGTCTATGATTTTCTTTGATGTTAATTCTTACTATGTGATGTTTATATTGATTATGGATTATGCTTGTGTTATAGATGCTAGACAATGATGTAGACTCACCTAACTATGCATGATATGGATTTTATTTATGGGTATGCTTCCTATTTGCTTATTACATGCTAAATTTTAATGAGTAAATTCTTCATTATTTATATTTAGACATGGGATGAAAATGATTGGTTGATTTATTACTCATGGACACTATGATGTTATTATGCTTGTTATGGTTATGATTATGGTTATGCATTTTCTTATGACACATGTGCATATTCTTGTTGTTAATTTGTTTTAATGTAAAACACATGATGTAAGTTAATTAACAACACTATATGGGAGAATAAAGATTATAATCCAAAGATAGACATTGTAATGAAAATAACAACTAGTCCTAATAGGATAGGAAGAGGGTATGATGCTTATCTTTGACAAGGATTAAAAAAAAACCAAAGATGGATTGGCTTAATGAACATAAGCCCTTCAAGTGCTTCACATTAGCATTCGTTAGCTAGTAAAAAAGGTGTCTAGATCACATAATGCTAAGTAAGATTAAAACACCTTACTTATAGTGTATAAAGGGGAGATGGATGAAAGTGGAACCTTATTTTGAGACTTGCATGCCTTTTTTATAGGTGTCCAACGAGTTATTATTAATAATTATATGTCATACAAAATGTAGACTGATCAATGCAGGAAGTCTTCTTATCAAATCCAATTGTGGATTCCACCTTATTTTGTTGTGTGAGAGCCAATTGTGGATTTCAAAATTATATTGATTTTTCCATTGCTTGATAATGGGTCTTTTACTTTATTACTATATATGGGAAGCTGATCGATGTGGTAAGCTTTCAATAAATTGTTATGCTTTTGAAAAATGCCTTAATCAACCATATTTTGAGGGATTCGTCTAACTTTGTGCACTTTATTTAATGATTTTGATATTTCTCCTTCAAGGGATCAGTCTACCTTACTTTAAACAATTTCAAATATATTCTCAACAATTATCTTTCAAGAGAGTAGTCTGTGTATGTTAGGAATGACCGATGATTATTATTGGTAGGGATTTTGCTTTTTATTTCTTTGTTTGATTTTGCTTGACATAGACTTGCTTAGGTTAGATTAACGGTTCACCTTTATGAAGTCAAAACTAGAAGCACAAGAAGGTTGATTATGTTTACAAGAGGTTTAGGTGACAATGATCATGGAAATCATTCTTGGGAAAGGGGTGGAAATTACCATGAGAATCATGCCATGGGCAGAGCCATAGTACCCATTATTAAATATTAAGTTGTGATTATGATAGTTAATCACATGATTTAGTTTTAATTGGTTGCCCCTAAAATAGGGAGATGAAAGTAAGGGATGAGCTTAAGTTCAAAACAAAAGGTGAACTTGATCCTTCTTAACAAAATAATGGATCTAGATATCAAGCATTGAGGGGATCAGGTTCAAGGTTTTCCTACAGAGAGGATAACTGATAAGATCCTAATCCATGCTTGTGGGTTATGATATAGGGTCTGAGCCAATTGAAAGCAAACTTGCCCTACTTGCTTTTCTCCATATTGGTGGCATGTTGATTTTCCTTTACAATGAGGTCTCCGATGTTGAATTTTTGCACTGTAATTTGTTTTTTATATGCACTCTTGATTCATTATTGATATACATGAAGATGGTAAGGGATGTTAAGTGACATTCATCAAGTAGCTTAATTTGGGCTAAATAATGTTGATGATAATCATCCTCAGAAATGAAATCTTTCAAAGATATGCAAAGATAAGGTATTTGAAATTTGAGAGGTAATATAGCCTCCACTTCAAACACAAAAGAGAAAGGGGTATCACCCATAAGGGTTTTAATGTTAGTATGATATGCCCATAAGGTGAAGGGGATGTGCAAATGCCAATCCCAACTAGATGCATTGAACATTTTAGTGAGCATATTGTTAAGAGTTTTGTTAGAGGCCTCAGCCTATCCATTCACTTGAGGGAGATAGTGGGAGGATAAGATGAACTTAATCTCAAATGAATCACATAGACCTCAGACTTAATTTTTTAAAGATTTACCATTGTTGGTGATAATCTTGTGAAGAACATACAAATGGTAGATGATGTGATGGTTGATAAAATCAATAATCTTTTTTGCTTTAGTCGAGACTAAGGGAATATATTCCACCCATTTGATGAAATATTTGATCAAAATAATGATATAATGGTGTTTATATGAATAATGGGGGTTAATTTCACCAATAAGGTCTAAACCCCATTATGAGAAGGGTAAAAAATTAGTGGAAATGTAAAGACTATGGCTAAATACGTGATGTAGATTGGCATGTTGTTGACACTTAACACACTTTTTCACATAATCATAATAATCTTGGTTAAGGGTAAGCTAGTAATAGATAAGGTGAAGTATGTGCTAAGCTATAGTGAGGTCACTAAAGCTTCCCCCATAGATACTATCATGTATTTCCTTGATAGGATGAGAGGCTTCATGACTGCATAGGCAATAAAAGAGAAGATCATCAAAGCTATGTTTATAAAGGATTCCTTTGAGTATTGTGTAATGGGAGGTGATTTTAATTAATTTTGTTTGAGAATTATTGTAGAGACCAGAGGGAATGATAGTGAGGTTAAGATAGTCAAAGGTCTATTGATACCAAAGGTCAGGTTGGGTTTCCTCCACATTAAAGATGGTAGGAGAGTCTGATTTGATATAAGATGGCTCATTAAGGTGGTGGACAATGACCAATATATTAGAATTATAGGGTGCCTATAGGATATAGGAAATGAGAGAAGCCATGGTATCATCAAACTTATTAGTAGATTATGGGGTTGACTAGATGTGATAGTGTTCAAATGATGTTAAAAGTTTGTCAACTAGTTATGTATACTATTGTAAAACATCATTCTCACACTAGTAAGAGCCATTTATTTGATTGACCACAATTTGGGATTCAACAAAGATATTGATCATTTTAACTCTTAGGGATAATGAACTTTGAAGGCCTATGACTAGGGATTCATACTCAACCATATTATTGGTACATTCAAAGTCTAGCTTGAAGGATAAAGGAGGATCATCATCAAAAGGAATAAGGATGATAGTAGCTCCCCCACCATGTTGAAATTTTGATCCATCAATGAACATGGTGACTTGATAGGTGAAGTTTGCCTGAGAGAGGGTTGTGATGGACTCATTGGGGAACTCAAGAGGAACAGGTTGATTGTCTTTTAATGGTGCCTCAAACAAGTGGTCAATAATAAACTAACCCTTAATTAGATTTTTATGAAGTAATTCAAGGTCAAACTCTATTAAAATCATAATCCACTTAGCCATACACTAGTTTTGGTATGGCTTGGATTACATGTAAGTTAATGGGTTGGTATTGGTTATGACATAGGTTTTGTGGTTAAGAAGGTAGTGGCAAAGTTTGGTGGCCACAAAGACTAAATCTAAAAAAATTATCTTAGTGTGGTTATACAGAGTCTCATACTCCATAATCATGAAACTAATAAAGTATATGGCTTTCTCTTTATGTTTTTTATCTCGATGAGTGAGCATTTCCCCTAGGGAGTGGTTAGTGGTAGAGATATAAAGGTATAAAGGTTGGTCATCTTTAGGAGGGGTGAGAATAGGTGGAGATAAAAGGTACTTTTTTAGTGAATCAAAGGTATTTTGATAGTTGATATTCCACTTAAAAGAGACATATTTCTTTAGAAGGTGGTGGAAGGGTTGGCATCGGTCTAAAATCTAAGAGATACAGTAATGAATGGATTGAAGTTTCCCCTACAAACTATAGAGTTATTTGAGGTTGATTACAGAAATCTTATTGGGGATTGTTTTGATCTTGGTAGGATTGAATTTGATTCCCTAAAGGGAGAAAATAAAACTAAGGATATTTCCTAATAAGACCCTAAAAATTCACTTCTTGGGGTTAAGGTAGACATGGTAATCGATAAGTCACCCAAATATTATCTAGAGAATAGCTAAATGATCCTTTCAGAGTTTTGATTTTTAGAGAAGGTTTCCCACATAGTCCTCTACAGTATTATGGATAAGGTCATAGAAGATATAATTCATGGCACATTGGTAGGTTGTACCAATGTTATTTAATCCAAAAGATATGACTCTTTAGTAGAAGTTTTCCCATGGGGTGGTAAAGGTAGTCTTGTGCTGATCTTTGAGGGAAATTAGGATCTGATTATAACCCAATAATCCATCCATGACAGATAACATCTCATGGTTGGTGGTAAGATCAACTAGTTGATTGATACTTGGTAGTTGAAAGTCATCTTTGGGGTAAGTGAGGTTGAGTTCAAAAAAGTCCACACAAATTCATAGTGCCCTTATGGCTTTGGTGATAAACACAACATTTAAGACCCATTGGGGATAATAAATGGGTTGAATGAAATTGACAGATAGAAGATGTTGAAGCTCTTCTTTGATGAGAAGGGATATGTGAGTGTGCATGTATCAAATTTTCTATTTGATAGGCTTGGCATCATGTTTGGTGACTATGTTATGGGCAGTAATGGTAGGGTCAATTTTAGGCATGTCACTATTAGACCAAGCAAATTCTATGTTGTAGTCTTGGAGGAAGGAGGGGAAATCCCAATTTTTTTTTGCATTAAGAGATTGGCTAATTTTGATAATACAAGGGTTATCTAGAGTAACCAAGTTAATATTTATGGTGGATTAATTCAATATGGTCAAAGTCTCTAGAGGAAGGGATTTATGGATGGAAGAATCTAGGGCACCAAGGTAGGTGATAATGGAATCATCATCCTAACATTGAATAATATTAATGGTTGGAGAGTCCTCTCCTATCATCTTAAGATGGGTCAAAGTGATGGTTATGATTTACCCTTCCTTTTGATAAGTTAGGGGTCTGAGGCTGATCATATTGATGAAAAAAAAATAAATTGGGATGATGTCATCATCCTCACATGCAAGTGGAGGAGAGGTCAATGAGTAAGGGGTGTCTTCCTCAATAATGGTGATGGTAGGTGGTTTAGTTTGATTTTTGGTGGGTGGAATGAGATTGAGGCCATGTTTCTCATGAGGATTTTTGGTCTAAATGGAAATCAAATCATGTGGTCCATGCTCATATTACCCAAGACTAAATCCTTTCTAAGCACACTTATAGAGGTATGTTTTGGAAAAACTTGACTTGTCTAGATAGGAGAGGCTAGAGGTGAATGGTGGAGGTGAAGAGGAGGTAGTAAAAACATCAAGTGGTTTATAAATTCCCCCATATATGAAATGGGTTTGATAGTTTAAAGGCCCAAATGGAATAATGGTTCCAACATTAGGGTCATACTTGGGTTAGTGGTCAAGTTTCCCATACTCTTGAGGAGTAAGGAAATCATCAAGGGTGAGGAGGAAATATTCCCATAATGAAAGACATTGGAATGTAGATTACAAGTTGTCTAAGGTGGGGATTTGATCAAATGGGATAGATGATCTATTTGATGCTTCACGAGTAGGAGGTAGGACTTTTTCTTTTATGGTAGAGGACTTGTCTTTGCTTAACGAGGTTATACTAGTTGGGGGTATGAGGATGTCTTTGAGTTGGTAGGTCATGTTACATGTTGATAAGGGACTTGGATTATCATACATAGTGATGACCTAGCCTTTATGCTCAAATTTAATGAAATGATGAAGGTTAGAGGTGACATAACTCATGACGTAGATCCAAGGTCATCCTAGCAAAACATTGTATTAGAATTCACCTTCTACTACATAGAATAGTTTGGGGAGTGTGTAGGGTCATAAATTGATATGAAGAACAATAGTTCCCAAGGTAGTATCCATGGTGTCATTGAAGGATTAGAGGACATCCAAGGTTTTGGACATGACACTATTTATCAAGTTGAGTTGGTTATAGGAATGGGAAGAGATGATATTAATACTAGCTCCTCTATTAATCATCATCCATTTTATGTGGGTTTTGTTGATGTAGGCAGTAATAAAGAGAAGGGGATCTAGGTCATTATGATGAATGGAAGGTATTTTTTAATCCTTGAAGGTGACAAGATTAGAAATTTGGAAGGTGCCAACAAAGACTGCCAAAAGTTGAGGGTCTTTAGGTTGGACCTCTACTGACTACAAAGCCTCTAACATTACTTGGCAATGATGAGGTGAAGTAGTAATAAACTCATATAAGCTCATCTTTGTTGGGTTCTGGTGAAGTTGTTTGAGCACCACTCTCTTGATGGATTTTAAAGGGTTGGATTGGGAGGTACCCGAGATAGAAACCTTAGGCTTGGACAAAGGTGAAGGCACTTGATTTTGGTTTAGTTGGGAGTTGTAAGATGGGTATGTCCATATAATAGACACTTTGGCCTTCTCCTTATCCTTATGTTTACCATGTGATTGTGTGACCACATAGATAGCATGGATAGAGGGAAGATTTAGGATAGGAGAGTTTTTTGGTTCCTTATCACTCTAAGGTGAGAGTGGGGAAATGGGTAGGTTTTGGCTAGTGGTTTTTGGTTGTTGGATTGGTAATGGACCCATGGGAGGTTCTTCTAGTAATAGATCATCCTCATCATATAGTTGATGGATAATGTTTTGGAGAGCTTTGTAGTTTTATATGTTATGGCTTGGTATCTTATGATAGGAGCACACTTAGCAACCATTATACCAGATGGGTTTTAAATTGAGAGGGTTAAATGGCCTGATAGGGGGTAAAGTCAAATAGGAAGTTTGTAATAACCTTTGGAGAATGGTAGAGTAGGACTCAGCTAAAGGTGGATAGGGTTTAGGGGTTTTGGTCTTGTTTGTCAAGGTGGAAGTATTTTTTAGGGTGGGTTTGGTGGTGGAAGGTTTGGGTAAGGTGGTAAACTTAGTTGATGGTTTGGGTTTTGGTAAGGTAGAGGTTGGTAAAGTAGAGGTATGGTGCTTCAAGGTAGGTACTTGGTTATTGATGGTTTGTTGAAGATAGGTGTGTCAAAAATAAATTGTGTTAGTGTAACTAGCAGAGGTGGTTGGGTTTTGGTTAGGATGGTTAGCTTCTTAATCAAAGTGGAAGCATGAGGACCCAAAATAGAGGTTAAGGTTGAATGAGGTAGAAGCTTGGCTCTCTAACATTTTACTAGCTTTACTTCATTAATCGATTTGGTTTCATGGATGGTTGTTAGGTTTGGTGAGGTAAGATCCAATTTCATATATGGGTGATTAAGGCTTTGTATAGGGAAGGTGCCAAGGTTTTTAGTTGGTTTGGTTGGAGGAGGTGATTTGGTTGTTTGGGTTTTAGGTTCCTTATATGGTTGAGGAATTATTGGGTTGGTATAGGTTTTTATTAGATTGGTTGATAAGACAAAGGTTTGGATAATAGGAGTGGTGGGTTGGTTTACTAAAGGTATTTTTAGAGGTTCCTATTTAATGATATAAGGTATCCTAACTTCTACCAAAATGTGGCTTGATCCATGTCAGAGTTGGAGACAAATTAAAATTTTTGTGCTAACCTTAAGAATGGTTTGTAGGTTAGTTTTATACCCTACATAGTTGACATGAAAGATAATCCAATAGGTTGAGATAGATGGATGGTAACCTCATCCTTTTATTTAATCAAAGGATGCAAGGTTTTAATGGGTGAGTCCTCTATGGGAGGTGAAAACATGGGGGATTCCCCTTTGTCAGTGATCTCCAAAGGGGTAGTAAATTACTTGGTGGTTGAGGGAGAGGGTAAAATGGGTGTTTGTTTTAGTATGTCAATGGAAGGAGGGGTTGATGGTTCCACTACCTCAATAAGTGAAAGAGGAGAAAGGGGTGTTTCTTTAGTTTATATATCCAAAGGAGGATAAGGTAAATCCACTAGCTCAACAATGGGAGAGGGAAAAGAATAGATAGGTTAAACAGTAGGTTCTTCAATAATGAGCATGTCTAAAACCATATTAATAGTATGGGCATCATGAGAAAACTCAACCATGTTACTCTCATTTTTGGCAATTGCATGATTAGGGAAAGGTTTCCTAAAGATGTCAAGGGCTTGGTTTTGAGGTACATTAGGGTTATCCAACATAAGCTCCCCCTTGTCAATGAGAGATTGGATAATTCTCTTGAAAGTATTACACCTAGTAACATCATGCCCAACTACTCAATGGAAAGTACATAGATCATTCTCATTATACCAACTAGGTGTAGGATGAGAAGAATCAAATTATTGAGGTGGTTTGATAAGAGGAAGCTCTATGATGTTGGCCTTTAATAACTTCTCTAGGATTGAAGCATAAGATTCTCTAAGTGGATTAAATTACTTCTAAGTGTTTTGATTTTGGTTTCTCATGTTTTAATTTGAGGAGATAGAGGAACTTGGCTAGTTAATAGGTGGTATGGAAATGGATTTAAGGATAATCATGTTCAAGGTTCCCTTGCTCTTGGTCCCAGTGTTGGTTTGGTTATTTGGTTTAGAAGAGGAAGCCTTATTGGTCTTGTAGGTAGAGTTCTTATTTTTCAATTTTAGCTTTTCTTCATCAATGGATCTATTCTCTAGTTTACATGCCATGGTAAAATCCTCATCAAAGGTTCAAAAGCTTTGAACACATAATGTGGAAGAGATGTGCTTGGCACATGTTTGAGTAAAGAGTTGATCAATTTGGGTTGGGGTAAGGAAAAGGAAATTTGGTTGATTAGGCTCCTCTAATGAACTAAAAAGTTAATAATGGATTCATCATCAAATTGCCAAATAGATTAGAGGTCAGCAATGGAAAATTTCTTGGAGATATTTATCAAAAAGTGATCCAAAAAGGTTTGGGCTAATTGGGTAAAAGAAAATAAAGAGTGTTTGGTTATGGCACTATACCAATTTAAGGCTAGATCAGATAAGGACACAGGTAATGTACAAATAAGAAGGGCATCATCATAGGTAATTGAATAACATGCATGCCTAAACACCTTGAGCTATTATTGAGGATCCTCCTTAATCTAAAACTTGGATAAATTGGGAAGTTCCCATTGAGGAGGAAATGGTTTGATAGGGATAGATGGGTGGATGGGCTCATTAAAAATATGATCATATGATAAGACATTGTGAGCTCCATAAATGGATGAATCTAAGGTAGTCTTCTTATCCATGAGCATCTTCATTAGTTTAGCACCTAGAAGGTTATAAGGTGGATATTATTGTGGTGGTTAGGGAATATACTGATAATTGGTTAAGGGTTTGGAAGCTGCCACATATTGGTATGTGGACATAGGTGGTTGGGTGGATGTTATGTAAGGGTAGGTGGATATAGGTGGTTGGGTAGTAGGTAAAGGTACATGCCCTTGTGGGTTAAGGATGTAACCTAGGTTTGGTATAATGGGCACCTATTGGGTAGGAGCAGTGGTTCGATTGGTGATCAAAGGAAGGGTATTGACCTTTGTGTTAACTAGGGGTGAGTTAGAAGGTATAAGAACCATGAAATTTTGAAGTGGGGTATTAGTCAAAGGAAGGTTGGTAATTCTAGTAGTAGGTACTCCCATGGTGAGGGGAGTGTAGGTGGTTATAGGTGTGCTTACTTCTTAGGTAGACGAGTTGTTGGTGGGGGTGGAAGGTATAAGGGTGTTTCTAGGTTGGGTAGGTTGGTTTTCTATAGTAATATCAAAGGGATTATTAGTAGATGATGATAATTAGATATCCAATGGTTGGGTGGTGACTATGGAAATATAAGTGTTTCCCATGAGGTGGGAAGGCATACCATAAGGCAGGTCAATAAGTGAAACCAAAGTAGGGGTATAGTGAGGCATAGTGTTAAGGTAATGCTAAAGGGCCATAGGGTTGTTATCTAGGAAGGTGGAAAAGTCTATATCTCCTTGGAGAAATTCTTGAGAGAAAGGATGACTTCATAAAGGGTGAGGAGAGTCTATTGGTTTAAAGACATCCATAGATGAGGAGGAAGAAGAGTTTGATTATTTTGGTGGTGTATTTTATTTTGCTAGGTCCCTTTGCTATTGATGATTTAGAACCATAAAAGATAAGGGAGAGAAAATACACAAACAATCTCACCACTCAAACAAAGAGAAAACAAGAAATGATCAAGAAAAGTAATCACACTATAAAAATCATGTTAAATCCTAAAGATTCTTTTTAGTATTTCTTTTAGATTATGCCTTAAGTTTTCATGAATTTGTGTGACATAATTTTGGCTTGTATATCAGGTACTATAAAATAAGTCTATGGTTGGTTTTAGGTTGTGTTTAGGCTCTAAAAAAGAATCTATATTAGGAATCAATACGTGGCTTGGTATTGGGGCTTACCCCCTCACTTCACACATTATTTCGATAAGGGTGTCAGATAATTAGCCAATATATACCATTTCTATAGTTTATATTCAACTAGAGAGTAGAGTTGGTTCTCCCCTTGGTAATGACCTTCAAGTAAGATTGTTTGGAAAGGGTAAGGTGACCACTAGGTGATGAAATCCTAGTCAAAACTTATCTCAAGTTTGTTTGATGTTTAATTGATGAAGGTGCTTTGGTTTAGTGTGTGAAACAAAAAGTGATGCTATGATAATATTAATTTTCCTTAATTTAAACTATGTGAGCTAAAATTACAAGCAAATGATGCATGCAGTCAATTTTAATCCCAAAAGAAACTTTTGATTTCATTTATGAGCACAAAATAGAGAGAGAAGTATATAGATTCCAAAAAAGGAAACCTAAGTAAAGACACAAGGGTCCCACTTGGCATGCGAAAATGTTTTAGTGAATTTTAGCTTATATTTCAAGAAAGCAAGAAGGAGAAACTAAATATGGGTATGGTTGGAAAACCTATTTGATTTTGCATGCATTGAATCAGATGATTGTGAAGAATTCTTCTTTGGCTTGGGAGGATGACCTATAATAATATAGAGCTAAACTAAATGGTTGGTTAGATAGATAGTTGGGTAGATTACGTAAAGTCAGCTAGATCTTAGAAGCAAGAGCTTTCTTGGAGGTTTTCAATCCACATGTTTTAAATAATTAAGTTTATAAAAAAATGATAAAGTAATTGCATAAAAATCTGAAATGTACTTAAATTGAGCACAAGAAATGCTTGCTAAAGAAATATACTAGAGATGACTAATATAATAATAAGTTAATACTAGGGCTAAACATGTCAAGTTGTTTCAAAAAATTAGGCAGGGGTCTATGCATATATAGGGACATAGAGAATTATATTTGGTTGAGGATAGGTAAGTGGAAATAGATTGATATAATTTCCTACCATAGTGACTAGTGATGATTGAGGTGATTGTTGGTAGTCAAGTTAACCATTGGTGGTTGGATAGACCATTGGTGATTAAGAAAACCATTAATGGTTATTGTGTGCTAACTATGGGTGATAAGGGCTGATTGATGGGATCACAAAGTTGGATTTTGAGAGATGGGTTGGCGATAGGTTAATTATAAAATGGAAGTAAAATAAGTGAATATCAAAAAATAAGTACTTATCTTCCCATAGGTTGATCTGGTGGGTGGTTGAGGTGGTTGGCCAATGGGTGGGTTCTAGCATGATTCTGAGAGTAATGGTACTTGATGATTTGGTAGAGTGGTGGTAGAAATTTGGCTCTCTGACATGATGGTTAGACCATTATATTATTAATGATGATTTACCAATAAGAAATAAACTCTAGATTCATAAGATCTTGATAACAATTATAGATGGATTTCACTTACCTACTCCTCTTTTTTAATAAGGAGAGATACAACAAGATGTGAACTAGATTTTCTAATTTTAACTAACTCATGCAATAGCTTGCATGCAAATTTAGACAAGTTATTTTTAGAAAATCAAGGTGGATGCTTGCATGTTAGCTTTTGGGATGGTGGACCTTAACCATCAATGTTTAAGGTGATCATTGGCAATCATCTTGATCATCGATAATTAAGTGCTAAGGTAAAGAGTGGGTAAAAGGGTAGGTTAGTTCAGTTGGTAAAACTAACCACGGTTTGGCTTGGTTAGGGTTCAAAGGGTCTAATTGGGCCCAAGGGGGTCCATGGGTGTTTCAACATTTGGAATCATGGTGTGTAGATTTTCAATGTCTAAAAAAGTAAATAAAATTAAAATTCATGTCTTCACTCACCTTTTTGATTGTAAAGAAAACTATGTAGTATAACAGGTGTTGAAAGGTACCCAACATGTGAAACAAAGAGGCTAAAACTCCAATTTTTTGCAAAAAAAAATTATTAGCACATAAAAATTATATCTCTCTATAGAATTCTAAGGTTTATTTTGGTTCATGAAAAGGACCTATGGAAATAAAGATATGGGTGAAAAAAAAATTCAATATCATGGTGAATAATTAAAAGTTATAAAATCTGAAATTCTAAGGATGATGATGTAATGTGATCCATGTCTTATTACTTTCTATAAAATGTTAGAAAATACATGGTCAATAATAAAAAGAGTGAAGTGATGAAAAATGAAATCTTAAGTAAGTATATGAGTAAATAAAAGATGTGAAAAAGATGAAAATTAATGTAAAACACACCAAAAAATATGAGATATGTAAAACATTGTAATTAAATGAAATATCAATGTAATAAAATTCTAACAAATATATGCAAGTAAATAATTTAATCCCATGTAAGGTAAGCATGACAAATTAAACAAAAAGAAAACATAAATTACTAAAAATGAAAATATAACTTAAAATTTAAGAAAATCATGTCAATTCAAACATAAATAAAGGCATGGAAGTATTGAAAATGTCCTACATAAGATAACTGAAGTCCACAAATATCAAACAATAACATAATGGGAAAATGAAAATAAAAAAAATCTAAATAATGACAACTCAAACTTAGTGCTTGCTCATAATCATGATGTAGGGGATGTTGAGAATGGTCACTAATGTCTTAGGTTGTCATTAATGTCAAGAAGAGCATTAGGTACTAGTGCATTATTGAAAAAGAAGTTGTGTTTGATAGCTTGGATTGTATATGGCATATGTATAGGTTAGTGAGGACAAATAAGAGGTTTTGAGACATCCATAGATGTCTTGGTGAGGATATTTTACTTAATATTAAGCTTTAGAGAGATAAAAATGCATCATTATAGCTTAAAAGAAGCCATACCATCATTACACATCATGTAAATATGAATAACCCAATAAGTGTGTGCATTTATTACTTGTACTCAAAAAGTCAACATTGGTAAAAGGTTTCCATGGTGATGTTGTCCATAGTGCAAAGAAGGTACCCTACAAATTTGGTGTTTTTAATATTCAATTTATAAACCTCTAAAGTTTTTATAGCAGACTGTGATGTGCCAGAGACCTTCAAGGTTATGCCTCAAGAAATAGCTATTGAAATTCAAAAATATGAATGTTGGATTTCAAATGATTGTGCATGTATTAGACCAGTGATCAAAGAATTTATTTTAGAAGTTATGATATTGGTTATATAAAGTTGTTGTAAAAGGAAAATTTTGAATAAACTCCATGAAAATCATCCTCCAGGTGGTGATATATCCTAACTATCCATACAAGTTCATTTCTTATAGGTCAAAGTCAAAGGTTTTGATTATGGTAAAGACTAGTGAGCAAAGGAATGCATGTATATACTAAAATATTTATAGTTTTGGCATGGTATAAAATTAATTTTTTTATTATACTCCATAGTTAACAACTTCCAAGTGAACTTATTTCTTGTCAAAGTTGACTATGTTTTTGCAGTTTCTAGTATAACAAAGTGATCTCCTTGAATAAGTATTTATAAATTTTTTAATCCTCATATAAGGTTCCTAATGGATTCTATGTTTACCCTAATTTAATAAAATTTATATCAACATATGGATTGTTTATTTAAAGTATTTTTACATATGTTAGAATTCAAATTCTTCATGAATGTGTTTCAAGGTAGAATGATAATTCTGAGTAAGTTTGTGATAATGGTGAGTTAAATTATATATGAACCTATAAATGCATATAATGGATATGAATTTTTTTAATACCTACATGACCTATTAATTATTGATATAATGTGTAAATATAGTCTAAGGGGTTGAAAAATGAAAGTCAAAATGACATATTTGGCTATGTAAGAAAAGCAAGAGGGTAGTTTGACAAATTAATCTGAAAGACCAATGTTTGATACCAAAAAATTATATATATATATATATATATATATATATATATATATATTTGGGTGATATATAGGTCAAAAAAATATTAATGTGAAATATAAGTCACTAAATTTCCCTTACATGATCTAAATACAACATTCTTCAAGACTGTGTTTTCAGGGTCTTTGATAGTTTTCTGTGTGTGAGTGAAAATGATGTTCTAAATCATTTTTTATTGAGTATAAGAATATAATACAAATTTATGTGTTATATAGATATAATAATTTAATTTTAATTAATTTATATGCATGATAAACTCTTATGAATGTATAAAAATTCAAAATATTTTGACTATGTTTTTGCAACCTATGTGTAGTTTTGAGTGAGCTTGTGAAAGTTATTTGTTTGAGGTCATATGACCTATTTTGTGATGTCAATTAGACATGATGGTGATAACTAGTTAATTAAAACTATTTTTATTTTATTTTATAATATTATTGTTTGATAAAATTAATTGTATACTTCTATTTTGTGAGACAAACTTTCAAGCAATGAGAAGGCCTAATGGCGAGTAGGCCTAATAGCATGGTTCAAGTGGTGAATTTAACTTACAAGTAGTGTATACCTATGAAAATGTTATAAAGTATATATTTTATTTGTATTATAATTTTTTAAGTTGTTTTTATATGATAAATATTATCCAAGATAACTCAAGTGTAACATGTGCTTAAGACATACCTAACTACATTCAGTCTCCTTTAGGCCTAACAGTGGTTTTTGGTCCTAATGAGCTTGGATGACCTATATGATGGTTGTTTCACTTTTTAAACATGTTTTATGACCTATTAAAATGTTAATAAATTCATTTAAATGTGTATTTCCTACCAATATGGGTGAGAAGAAGAGTCAAGTATAAATACAAGGCAAAATAGGCTTATTTGAGCTAGTTGAAGTGATGTGAACATTAAAGAATAAAATATATATTTTAGGAGAATATTTAGGTCATGTAGATGATAAATAAGGATAATATTATAAATAATTATTATATAATATATATGATACATGTGGATAATCAGGTTAATTGACCTAATGAGCCTAGAAGAGGCATGTTGAGCTAGTAAGTCTAGAAGGCTATTTGAGAGGGGTAGAATGTCAAGTAGAGATAAGTGAGTTGATTGGATATTGAGATAACATTATATATTAATTAAAATAGTTTAAATTAATTATATATATATATATATATATATGAATAATAGGTCACCATCTATTGGTTGAGCAACAAGGTGTCTTGAGGAGATCAAGCTTGTCTTGGTTGGGTTGGTGCTTCATCAAGAGGGAGTTGGATATGCCTTCTAGGTTGGAGCTTCCATAAATTTCCTTGAATTGGTTATTTTTGTTCCTAGTAACTTAAGGTTTTGTATCCACCTTGAAATTTTATGCTTGTTAAAGACTAATTGAGTGGGTGCTTGACTAGGTAGGGGTTGGAGCTCTTTGTGGGGTTGGTGCCTCACTAAATGTTGTTTCATTACTTATAGTATAATAGCACAAGTTGTATTATAGTGGGTTTTATCACACATGAGGGTTTACCACATATATATTGTGTTAATTTGTTGATATAGTACTTCATTCTTATGTGATTGCTCTTATATACATTGGTATATCCCTATGTTACTTTGAATGGTTAAAGAATTATGAATGAAATATAATGAAATTTTTGCATACTGATTCACCCCCCACCCTCTTAGTGGTTTTGCTTCTAATAGGGGAACACAACCACATAATTAAATTACTATGATTATAATGAGATGGTGTGGAAAACAAAGGTTATGGGGTATTTATAATGAATCCTTGGTTGTATCTGAGGTCTTAAAATGTAACTCAAAAACTAATCCAAGAGGCATAAGTATATATATGTGATCAAGGATGTGATAAATTAAAAACAATACCTATAAAATGGATATTAGGGAAGATATGATGTAAATAATTAATTCAATGCACCATATGGTGATATAAAAATAAATTAGTGGGAATGAGACATTCTAGATAAGTGGTCAAGGCTAATTGCTATTGACATCAAGGACCTAGAACACTCCAACTAGTGAAGCTTGTGATAACAATTTTAGTACATAGATAAGCCCATGAAGTCTATACGTATAAAATTAAAATTATCCTACCTTCCCACAAAAAATTATCTGATCCTTAAGACCCTTATAGAATCATCAAACTACTATGAATTTTAGGTACTTATGTGAGAAGATAGGTGGTACTAAATGTAGGAAGATATGATAATATAAGACCTCATACCTAGTATACTAGCCTACCACACCATCATGGACCTAGAATATATCATGATGTCAATTGTGGATTTTTAGCTCAACTATAATAGGATATGTGCCAAACAAATATCACATATTTTAGTGTGATCATACTTTTTTGCCTTTTTTATTTTATTTTACTAGTAATTCTTTTGAATTTTTTTGTTCCTCCTCCATATGGATTCATAAAACCAAACATGAATGAAATAAATAGTGAATATAAGAGATATTAAAATTGGATATGAGAATAAATAACCTAAATACCATGGTGTCTAAATACTCCTAGACTTATCCACATTCAATTGTTTAATATCAAAATTAACGTGCATGTGCCTCAAGTGAAAGAAAAAAGGGATGAATGGGGATCATGTAAAATCAAACCATGTAATAAAATATGATATAATGATGAATATGATCATAGATAATCACAAGTATAGAAATTAGTGCTTCAAAAGGGACAAGTCTATGTTATGATATTCATGGCACTAGGGAAGACATACTAATATACAAGGGATCTAGTATAACCAATATGGGAGTAGTAGTCATCAAAAAAGAGGGGGAAATAAGAGGTCATCCAAAAATATGTAAAAATAAATGGTCCTCCCAAAATAGGGGGAAATTAAATGGTCATTCCAAAAAAAGGTTATGTAAATATGGGTGTAATAATAAAAAATAAGACTAAGGAAAAATGATGATAAAAAATGTGATAGTAATAAAAAACTTGAAAGTGCCACCTAATATCTATAAGAAAAATAAAAGCCAAAATTAAAATATAAAAAAGGAAACAATAGTGTAATATAAATGATATACAACTTGAATATGATGCTTAAGAATGACAAAGGAGTATAGGGCCGAAAGTAAAACAACGTAGAATGCAAAGGCAATACTTAAGAACCAAATTTAAGGCCGAATGTAAATATACCAAAGAACCAAAAAGGAAACAATGGTGCAAGTAAAAATCATCTCAAAAGAGGGGATGTTGAGAATTTTTTTTATTGATGTCAATATTTATGTCATTGATGTGATAATAAATCCATGTGACAAGAGAGAATTTGAAGGCAACCTAATGATTATTCTATTGGTTGATATCAAGGTTGATGTCAAGGTTCAAGTTAGAGAGAAATTCTGAATGCAACCTAATGATTCTTATATTGTTTTATGTCAAAGTTATTTGAGTGGTGTTAAAGTATTATCTGATGAATTTTCTTGTTTGATAGCATTGAGTTAATCATGTTTGAGTACCATTTCTTGAGCACAAGGTGCCTTGAGAAGCCTCTAGACCTTATGAGAAGGTATGCATAGTGAATTTTGGTGAAGTAAGTAATAATAAGATTAAAATAATGTGTCAAATTAATTAAATCATAGATAATTTCTGAAGTGTTTCAATGTGAGTTGTCAAGTTTTAAGTGCTTAAAAAGCTTAGACATGACATTAGTCATGGTAAGTAAAAACCTTGTGAGAAATAATGAGTATGATGACTTGGTGAGATGATTGAAAATAGGCATGATTGGTTGTATTATGTTTATTTATAATGTATTTAAAGCATTATATCACTCATGTGAATCTCAGGGTGAACCTACAGGGGTAGGACCTATAGATCACGTATGTAACTAGACCACTTCTAGACCATGCCTAGCCTAATGATGTATAATAGTCTATTTTTAAGGCATATGAAGGATGTATTTATATGTATAATAATTAAATATTTTTATTTAATATGTGTGTGAAGTGGAGATCACTTGGAAAGAATCATGAAGGTTAGTTATAAGGCCTAACATGGTTTGCAAGACAAGGTTTAGAGAGCAAAGAGAGAGTGTGGCCTAATGAGGGGTCATAATAAGAATTAAAGGTGTTTTAGATATTATAAGAATTGAAATTGGTAATTTATATTTTTTCAAGTGTTTTTATATAGTTTAAGGTCATACTTTAAAG
Source organism: Torreya grandis (assembly GCA_037957365.1). Lineage (NCBI taxonomy): Eukaryota > Viridiplantae > Streptophyta > Pinopsida > Cupressales > Taxaceae > Torreya > Torreya grandis. Next base: position 4,226,923 of record JARHVA010000655.1, on the reverse strand, counting down.
AACAAGGCATGAAACGTGGTTTTTAGGTCTCTTGAATGCACAGAATGAAGGGTTCTCAACCTGAGAAGGATTTTATTGTGATAATTATCTCATCAAACCTCTACATGGGATCCTAATTTATTCATGGTATATTGGTAAGGGTACTATATCAAAATTATAGGCATTCATTTTTGGATTGAGGGGATATGCTTTATAAATAATTGTTAAGAATGGAAATAGGTTTTAACCTTCTTATAACCCTAAAAACAACCTAATGTTGAAGATATTGATCAAAATTTCCTAGAATGGATTGTTATTAGGTAAAATATTAGATGTTATGTTAAAATCTCTCATGCACCTCTAGGTGTGATTGAGTTGTCAGGTGTGTGAGTATACACTATAGGAAGTGCTAATTTCTCAAAGACTTGTTATAACAATTAGAGTTGACCAAGTCAAAGTATGAAAATGGATGGATGATTATTATTGAGACTAATTATCTCATCAAACCTCTACATGGGATCCTAATTTATTCATGGTATATTGGTAAGGGTACTATATCAAAATTATAGGCATTCATTTTTGGATTGAGGGGATATGCTTTATAAATAATTGTTAAGAATGGAAATAGGTTTTAACCTTCTTATAACCCTAAAAACAACCTAATGTTGAAGATATTGATCAAAATTTCCTAGAATGGATTGTTATTAGGTAAAATATTAGATGTTATGTTAAAATCTCTCATGCACCTCTAGGTGTGATTGAGTTGTCAGGTGTGTGAGTATACACTATAGGAAGTGCTAATTTCTCAAAGACTTGTTATAACAATTAGAGTTGACCAAGTCAAAGTATGAAAATGGATGGATGATTATTATTGAGACTAATTTTTTATGCCATGGTGGTTTTTTAATAGTTTTTATGCCACAAATGTGCTAAAATAGTCATCTAAATTAGTGAGTCACTAACATGCCTAATGATTCAAACAGTGAAAAACATAGGTAATAGTGAGAAGGTGAAGAGGAATGTGTTATCATGATATAGTGATGAAACAAAGTGTATGGAGATTTTTTTAATTAATTTTAATAAATTTTCATGTTTTTTAAAAGTTTTAGAAGTCAGTGAATCTAGTGAAAAAGTTGCTCACAAGTTGACCTTTTTGGTTCAAATGAGACAGTGAGATATAAGATCATGAGATTAGGTTGAAAGACCAATATTTCCATTTGACCATATTATATTTTTATCCAATAATGGTTTAATAATCACATAGGATCATCTACATGGATAATAAGTCTTTGAAAGTGGTCATATAGGTATTGAAGATCAATGTCACCATATGCTTTAGGGTAAACTGATAGTTCTAGGTAAGCAAGTTACAAAGATGATCTTGAGGTTCTATGCCTTGAGTTGATGTATCTATTAGATATGGTGTTGTTTTTTGTGACTTGAAATTAGTGATCATGATTTTATAAATCTTCTATATCATTACAAAATGTTGAAATGTTGAAACCAAAATGGCTTGTCTCGTTCTAGTTTGATTGTGTGTAGTGAGGTTAAAAGATTGGTTCGCAAGACCAATATTTGACATTAGACTATTTGATAATGTTATATATATGTCAAAGTATATTTTTAAAGTATCAATGGTAATATTAAGTGTTATTTAAAATTTTTAAGATAAATATGTTCATGACTGGATTTTGAAGTGTTTTGGTAGTTCTACGTAAGCAAGTTACAAGAATGTTTTTGAGTCCTTTTGACCTATATAATGAAGTCTAATACACTTGAAGTTTTTTAGGTATTATAGGTTGTCTTTATGTGATCTATTTTAATTATTTTGTGTTTAAATAACATGTTATCTTTAGTTATTCGAGATAGACCTTTCTGTGTGTATGAAGGTCTAATGTTAATGATATTAATGGTGTGCTTCAAGTGGTGGTTGGAGATATAAAGTGTTATATACATAAGATGAAATTATTTGGTATGTATTTGAGTTTTATATTAAGTTTTCATACCATGTGAATATTTTGAAATTTTTCCAAGGTAATGTGTGCTAATGAAGGCCTAATTGAATTAGGTTTCGTTAAGGCCTAAAAGAGGTTTTGATATTATAAGTTGAGGATGACCTATTGTAATGATGTATTCATGTATTAAATGTTTTATTAGAACTATTTTAAGGGTAATATAATAATTCAAGTGTGTATGGAGAGCGAATAGGTGTATGAGTTGAAGTATTGTATAAGAATAAGGCCTAATAGGCCTAACTAACTATTGGAGGGTATGAGAGTACAAGTGAAGGATATAACACATGGAAGAGATGAAGAATATATTGTATACCATTTGAAGGGTATAGATAACTATTATGAATATCTAATATGGTTACTATAGATGAATGTCAAGGTCATATGGCCTAATCTATCTTGAAGAGACCTAGTTGAGCGAAGAAGCTCAGAAGGTAGTTTGAGAGGGATAGAAGAGTGAGAAGATATAATGAAGGTGATCATCATATGTTGTGTGAGAAAAAATTTTGTATGAAGGTGATCAAATTTTTTAGGTGGATGAGTTGGTGCTGAGTCATCTAGGGTGTTGGTGCTCTATGAGAAGTTGGTGCTTCACTAAAGTTTTTTTTCTATTATAAGACTTTAGTACATTTGCAAAGATCAGTGGGTTTTCTTCCCCTTGAGGGTTTTCAACATATTTAACATGTTTCATAATCCTTTAGGGCTGCATTTGCTTTGCTATATGTTCATGTTTTTATGAATGGTTCATGTATGCTTAAGTGTAATAGATTGAATGTGTTTCTACCTCAAATTTGCTTTTCAGACTAAAAAGAAAGAAACTAAAAGAAAGTAATGGACAAGGCTTGGAAGTACCTGGACTAAAGATTGCGCACCATAAATCCAGACATTTGTGAGCACTCCTCTTTGGCTGTGGAGGAATGACACCTGCAAAAGAAGAAAACTTGGACAAGAGGATGTTAGATAGATAGGCAGTGGGTTGCCAGGCAAGAGCTTGTTCCCAGAAGTATGAGAACTTCCTTGAGGGAGGTCAACCCACTATTTTGATAAAAGATAAGTGACTGATAAAAAGACAGAATGCTAAAATAAACTGAAATGATAGCAAACTGAAAGAGAAAAGGAAGCAAAGGCTTACCTGGAAGAAGCTGTCGGCCTGGTCACAGTCGCCGGCGTCGGTGGTCCTACCGGCGTCGGTTGTCGGGTCTGCCGATGTCGGTTAGCCTGTCGACGTTGGTGGGGGTAATGACCGGCGTCGGTCGGGGCAATGGCAGGGTCCGGTCTATGGATGGTCCTGGTCTTGATCTGTGCTCTGTTTAAAGATGGTCAATGGACGGGTTTGTGGACGAAGCTATTAGTCTGCTCTGGGCCTGGTTTGAGGATGGGTTTTAGTCAGAAGGATGGAGAGGGACAGGGAGATAGAGGAAGCCAATCTGGGAGATAGGAATCCGGGTCTGGGTGACAGTCAGGTCTGAGGGGGTAGAAGCGCTGAATATAGCTTAAAACATGATAACTAGAAAGCATAAAGAATACAAACAGAGAACATACCTGTGCCCTGCTGAAGAAGGTGTTGATCTTGCTATTGACGTTGCCAGATGTGAAACCTGTTGCTGATGAAGATTCCCTATTGTTCACCTGCAGAAGATTGTTGTGTACCTGAGGGAGAGAGAGTCAGATTGATTGGTAGAGAGATTGCTGATACAAGGGTTTGATGCCAAAGATGCAAGAGTCAGGTTGCGAGAGCTAGAGAAGTAGAGAAGTGAAGAAAAGCCAAGCGGAACCAGCAGACAGAGAAAATGGTGAAGAAAAACGTTATGAAGGGGTGCCGCTGGCAATATCACCGACGTCGGCCGAAGGCTGACCGACGTCGGTGGCTGAAAGGCCGGAGAAAGGCTAAAAATAGCTTTTCATCCGTTTCCCAACGGCCGGGTCAAATGAATGCCAGGATGAAACGGTCGATGGGGGGTTAAATGGGCGAGAGAAGAGGTTGGAATGGGAGTCTAAGGCATTAAATGGCCATGTGGGGAATGAAGGGGATCCAAGGAGGGTATCCTAGGGTGGCGAGGTGGCAAGGAGAGGGAAAAAGGGGTCTTATTTAATTAAAAATAGGTGATTATTTCCAATTAATAAGACTTAGGTAGGTTAGGGATAGTCGAAGTGGCAAGCGACCAAGGGGAGAGAGGAAGACCAAGGGTTAGACACTTTTTAGGTGTCTACATTTGCCCCTTTTTGTCTTGTTGGTTGTTCTAGACGAACTGCAAGACAAAAATAGGGAGTGGTTGCCCCAGGTAAGGGATGATGTGGATTGCCCCGAAGTATGGATGAGGTATTCCCCCTCAAAGCAGGAGTCGAGAGAAGGAACCTGATGTCGGGTGCTGATTTGACAAAAGGTGAATGAGAAAAAGAGAGGTGAGTGAGAGCGCTGCAAAAGTCGTGATTGCGCGCATACCACTGCACAAGATGGTCAGGTCAAATTGTCGCATGGTCAAGGGTCAAGGAGTGCCAAAATTGAAGTAACCGGGCCCCAGCATTTAGTCGTCTGCTGATCGGGTCACTCAATCTAAGCTGAAGCTCCAAATGGTCATCGTGTCCCAGGTATCCAGGGCTCAGGAAGTGCTCCCAGAAACATGAAAAAGCCACAAGTAGTAGGGATCAACTGGCTCGCGATCCTATACTTGTGAAGGGTCAAAAAAAGGTCTGCGGACAATTCTGCTAACCAGCCGTGGAATAGCATACACGCAAAAACAACCAAGGCAACATTGGCTTGGAAGTGGTCGAGGTCGAAGGAGATAGGCATGCTCGCCAATGGTCATTGGTCAAGAGGATGGATAGACGAAAGGATGCGGCCGAGCTAACCCCAGAAGACCCCATGTCAACTGAGTGCTGCCTACATAGCCCTGGTGACAGGGCCTCAGGCCGATGTAGTTCTCCCTAAAAGGGAGGGAGGGTCGGAGGGATTGATTGGTTTTGGTCAAAGTCGATGATTGGTCTTGGTCAAAGTCGATGATTGGTCTTGGTCAAAGGAAATGATTGGTCTTGGTCAAAGGAAATGATTGGTCTTGGTCAAAGGTCTACGATTGGTCTTGGTCAAAGGTCTATGATTGGTCTTGGTCAAAGGAAATGATTGGTCTTGGTCAAAGGTCTACGATTGGTCTTGGTCAAAGGTCTACGATTGGTCTTGGTCAAAGTTGACGAAGTTGGGTGTGATAAGAGTCAAAGAAGAGAAGGTTTGTCCATCATAGAGACGAACAAACGGGGGTGGTCGAGCTAACCTCAGAAGATGTGGTGTCTGAGTGCTGCCTACATAGCCCTAGTCGTAGGGCCTCAGACCAATGTAGTTCGGACTGCGAGGGTCAAAATGGTTGATGATTGGATGTGGTCAAGCGTCGAAATGATGAGGATAAAAAGATGAGGATAAAAGGATGCTACAGATGGTCTCTTCTGTAGAAGTGGTCGAGAGTCTTTCATCCCTAGCAAGTTTCCATAGTCGTGATGGATGTATGCTAGAAATGAATAGAAGGTCTATTTATGCTTCAGCAAGTATTGGTTTATGCTTAACATAAATTGGGTCTGGTCGGTAGTTTCCATGTGTATTGGTGTCCATAGAAACTATGCGAAAAGGACAAGGATGATGCCTGATGTCATGTTGAAAATGTCGAGGCTGGTTTGAAAAATGTTGAAGTTGGCTGGGTTTAAGGATGAGTCGACAATTGACGTGGCCAAAGCGTAACCAAAGTGTAGAGAAAAGGTGAAAGGCAAATTGCTCTTTCATTGACAAGGACCAGAAAGGAAGCATAGATAGGGGTTATTAGAACAAAAGCCCCGTTCATGCATTGCGTCATTGACCAGTGTTGAGTTAGAACGGTAATCGAATCACTTTGACATTAAAGTGAGCTCGAAGTCCCTTGAGCCGGTGATAGGAGGAGGATAGGGTAACCCAGTTTAAGAGCAGGAATAACCTTGCCCCTTTTATAGGAGACCCTGAGACAACTACAAGCCAATGTCCGTGACTCATTTTTTTTTTTTTTTTTTTTTTTTTTTTGCGCAGACTGATCGATGCAAGAAGCCTGCATAGAGATGTCACTTGATGTAATGGTCATGTTGCGAAGCTGATCGATGCGGGAAGCTTCTAAGAAAAGTGCTATTTATTGCCAGAGTAGTCATAGCCATCCTTCGAGGGAGTGGTCTATATTTTTGCTTAATAATGTTTGAAAAGTTGGCCTAGCTGTCCTTCGAGGGATCAGTCTAGTAATACAGCAATGATAGTACAGCTGTCCTTCGAGGGATCAGTCTGTCTTTTTGATTTGACTTGATTTAGTGACCATGGATATGTTTTGACATCTTGATTTGGATTTATTGATAGGAATGAGAGTCACAGACAAGACTGTAGAAGCTCAAGGACGCCCCTTTGTATTAGGACAAAGCATCACTGCATCCTAAAAGGGTTGTAGAGGACTTGTTAAAGGGGAATAGGGTTGAAAGGGATGAGGATTAAGAGGATGAGGATTGCTCAAGGGACGAGCTCAAGTTACGTGTCAAGTAGACGAGTACTCGACTAACAGAAGAAAGGTCGAAGATGCAAGACAGAAAGGGGGGCTCAAGGTCTGATAAGTCCCTAGGCCATGCTAGTACGTGAAGGTTTGAGTCAATTGGGAGCAAACCTACCCCATTTGCCTCTTTCCAGATTGGTCAGGTGTTGATTGATGGATGTGAAGTTGGTTGACATTGTCGTTGGTTGGTTGAGAAAGGTTGAATGTTTTAGATAAAAAGGATTGGTTGAATGATATTTGATTGTTGATTGGTCGAGAGTTAGTTGAAGTGTGGTAAAATGTTTGGGCAAAGTTTGTTGAAGGTTTGGTCAAAGGTTTGGTCGATGTCATGGTCGAGGGTTGGTTGAGATTTGGTCGAGATTTGGTTGAATGTTTGATCGAGAGGTCAGGGTGATTGATATTTGGTTGAAGATTGGTTGAGACTGGTCGAATAATTGGTCAAGGGTTGGGTCGGTGGATACTTGGTCAGGTTTTAAGATAAAATGAGTGATTGATATGTGGTAGAGACTGGGTTGAACAGTTGGTCGAGATTTGAATAAAGGATGAATTCCCCCAGCGGGTAGGGAGAATGTTTGAAAGGTTGGTTAAGGTTGGTTGAGGTTTAGTGGTCAGATGGACGGTGTTAATGTCGAATAAGGGGGTCAAAGGCGGCAAAGGGACCATAGTCTGGCGTGGAGATCCCGATTTAGGTGATGAGGTTGGAGAGGCATGAGTCGAGGTTGATGTTTTGTCGAAAAGGTGGTCAAGAGGACCCTTGATGAGAAGGGAATCCTTTCTCCGTTGCTGATGAATGACCGCTTTAAGAGCGCAACAACGCTCAGTGTCATGTCCCAGAGTGTGATGATAATGACAGTATTTAGAGTTGTCAAACCAAGAGGGTCTTGATCTGAGAGTTGATGAGTGGGGTGGTGTTAAAGGTTTGTTGATAATGTGGTCGAGAAGAAGGGTGTCATTCCCAAGACATTGGCGAATGGCGACCTTGAGGGCATGACAATGCTCTGTGTCGTGCCCAGGCGTGCGATGATATGCACAAATGCGAGTGTCATCGAACCATGGTGGTTTAGGTCCGAGAGATTGATATTGTCTAAGAGGTGGGAGGTTGATACGAGACGACTGCAACAAGTGCCGTAAGAGCAAGGCATATGAACCTGCTAATGGGTCTGGATGCTTTATTGCAGTGAGGGTTGGTGACGTTGGTTTGGGATGTGAAAGAGGCATAGGTCAAGAGTTCAGATGAGATGTATGTTTGATGGGATGAGGAAGTAATGGAGGTGATGTGCCTCTTTGAAGGATGGGAGTGGGAAGCACTCCTATTAAAGTGGATGGATGCGGGCCCAAGATTGAAGGTAATGACGAAGGTGGGGGAGGAGTTCTCCGGTGTGGTCTAGTAGCTTTCGTGTGTTTGGGTCGAGAGCCACCGTTGTGCGAGGCGAGGTTAGATGTGGGTTTGGGTTTGGATGTGGATGAAGGTGAGTGAGATGTAACAATCTCAGACAAAGGATAAGAGGAAACCGCGACTGGGTCTTCCTCGATTGAAACGGGTGGAGAGACTGATTCTTCTCTTGGTGGAGAAGAAATAAGAGAATCTGGCTCCTCAAGTGGGCAGAGGGCATGGATGATTATGCCTTCCGCTTGTAGCTCGAGGAGTAGGCAAGGTATGGTCTTCGGATGAAGGTGGGCTTAATGGTGTTGATGTGGTCAAAGCGTCCTCTGATACAAGAGAGGTAGATGGAGGACTAGTAGGGGAAGGAGGTTCCTCATCCTTTAATGGAAGAGGTTGGTCAAGGACAAGAGGCAAGATAGTGCTAATCGTGTGAATGTCATGGTCTTGAGGGTCATTGGTCAAAGTCTGAACATTGTTTTGAGTAGGCGGATGATTCGGAAATGGTTGTTTGAAGATGTCAATATGTTGGTTAGGTGGGGCGTTCGGGTTATCTAAAATAAGATCTCCCTTGTCAATCATGTCTTGGATGATGTTTTTGAAAGTTCGGTAGTTGTCGATGTCATGGCCTTGGATGTGATGAAAGGGACAGAAGTCAGCCTCCCTATACCATGTAGGGATGGCCTTTGAAGGGTCAAATTGAGGTGGTCGGATTGGAGGGAGATTGAGGACCCCCTGCTTGAGAAGTTTTTCCAAAATGGAAGCATATGGTTCTCCAAGTGGAGTGTAAGAACGCTGGATATACCGTTGTTGGAATTGTTTGGTGATGCTGGAAGATGTCGAAGGTTGAGAGTAATTCATTGTTGTCGAGGATGGTGATCTAACGACTACAGTGTTGGCCACTCCTTTGGACTTGGAGTTGGCAGAAGAAGAAGGTCTGGAAGAAGAATGGTTAGTAGGTTTTGCGTTGGTATTACGCAATTTGACCTTATCTTCTTCAAGGGCACAGAGTTCAAGCTTTCGAGCCATGATGAAAGCTTCGTCAAAAGTGCGAAATGTCTGAATCCGCAAGGTAGAAGAGATGTGTCTGGCACATGCTCGAGAGAAGAGCTCGATGAGCTTGGGTTGAGGTAAAGAGAAGGAGAGCTGGTTAATCAGACCTCTCCAATGAGCGACAAAGTCGACAATTGATTCGTTGTCAAATTGTCTGATGGAGTAAAGGTCTGTGATTGAGACTTGTTTGGTGAGGTTGATTGAGAAATGGTCAAGAAATAGTTGGGCGAGTTGGATGAATGAAAAGATAGAGTGTTTGGCAAGAGAACTATACCAGTCAAGGGCAGGGCCAGAAAGGGTCATAGGAAACGTGCGTAAAAGCAACGCATCGTCATGGGAAATAAGATAACAGGCATGTCTAAATGCCCGTAGATGTTGTTGTGGGTCTTCCTTACTCTGAAAGCGAGTGAATTTAGGAAGCTCCCAATGGTTAGGATATGGTCGAATAGGGACAGAAGGATGGATGGGCTCGTTGCAAATTTGTTCATATGACAAAGTATTGCTTGAACCGGAAATGGAGGCCTCGAGACTGGACATTTTATCCATCAGCATCTTGATAAGATCTACTGACGGATTGGCGGGTTGAGCGCCCCCTAAGTTGTAAGGCGCTTGGAAGAGGTTAGAGGAGGCGTGCAACATAGTCGGTTGTACAATGTATGGATGACTAGTCGCAGGGGCGGAAGTGAAGGCTAGAGGTGGCTGCGTTACGAAGGTCGAAGGTATAAGTTGACTAGGCACTGCCAAAGGTGGTTGAATGGCGGCACTGGTAGAAAGACAGGTTGGCACTCCTACATTCATGGGCGCAAGAGTGTGAGGGGTCGAGGCAATCAAGTTCTGATATGAGGTAGAACTTGGTTGAATTGCAGGTAGTTGAGGGGGTAATGGAACCCTGATGGAGGTTGGTCTAAAAACAGATGGGGAGGCCAAACTTTGCGTATTGGCCATGGTTGGGTTAATAGTCTAGACGAAAGGTTGAGTCAAAAAGGGTTGGGTGGCGAATGGTGTGGATGTCATCGCCATGTCACCTGAAAGGTCTCACGTTGGGTTTCTCGTGAGATAGTTTTGGAGGGCTGCGGCATTGAGGTCCAAGAATCTCTCGAAATCTCGGTCCCCTTCAGGGATGATGGGAATTTGAGTCGGGGTCAGGGTCGGGGTCGGTCCTGTAGGAGTTCTTTCAGAGTGGAACTCCATAATAGGACTGGTTAGAGACAAGATAGATGGAAGCGGCTATTGGCTAAAGTGGTTAAGAAGAGAGTCCTGGTTCTAGAAACTGTGTTTTTGCAGTCTCAGAAAACTAGAATGGGGTTTTTGGCAGAGGAGGGACAGGTTTCAGGCTGCTGGTTTTGAAGAAAAAGGATAATGACAGAGACCGACGTCGGTTTAAAAACCGATGTCGGTTAGAAAGAAGATCGACGTTGGTTAGATAACCGATGCCGGTAACAGATAAAGCTGACGTCGGTATTAGAACCGATGCCGGTGACAGGGGAAAGGTCGACGTCAGTGTCAGAATCGATGTCGGTGACTGTGTTTTCCAGAGAGCCAAAAGGTTCTTGGAAAAACAAAGAAGAAAACGTCCTCACACACTCAAACAATCAGATGAGAAGAGGAAAATTGAAAGAGACAGACAAGCCTAAGCGATAAATCCTAGGAATTAACCTTAGAAATTGTGGCTTATGCCTTAGATGAATGTTTGGGGAGATTGGCTGAAAAATGGGTCCTAGAAGAAGGCGGTCTAAAGATGGTTTCAAGTGTTGTTTTAGGTGCTCAAAGATCTGTGTTAGGGTCTGGTACGTGGCCTGGTGCTAAGGAGCAAGCTCCCCTCACTTCACGATTCCAGTGGTTAGCTGGTCTCGCTTAGCCAAGATATACCTCACCTAGAGTTTAGACTCCGCCAGAGAATGGAGTGGGCTTCCCCCTTGGTGATGAAATCTAAGTAGGGTCACCGAGACGGGTAAGGTATCCGCTGGGGGATGAAATCCCAGTCGGGCCTTGTCTCAGGTATGTTTTATGTGTGTTTTAGTGCATGTGATTCGGTAGTGTAACATCAAGTGTATACGGTTCATTCAATATGCACCTAAGTTACTAGATATGGACTAATGCAAGCACAAGCAGAAATGAAAGTGCAATATGTTTTAATGCCCAAGTCGAAATGTGATGTTGTTATGAAGACAAGATGGAGAAAGGGACGAGAGTATGATATTTAGACTAGTCTAGAATGCAAGGAAGAAAGAAAAGAAGGATTCATTTTAGTCCTACTTATAGTGTCATTTGGAATAGAAGAAAGAGACAAGAAGAAAGGAGCCTAAATGCACCTAAATGAATGAAAAAGAAAAAGGAACCCAGGAGGAACCTAGGGTCCCACCGGGTGTGCCAGAAATGTTTCTACCTCAAATTTGCTTTTCAGACTAAAAAGAAAGAAACTAAAAGAAAGTAATGGACAAGGCTTGGAAGTACCTGGACTAAAGATTGCGCACCGTAAATCCAGATGTTTGTGAGCACTCCTCTTTGGCTGTGGAGGAATGACACCTGCAAAAGAAGAAAACTTGGACAAGAGGATGTTAGATAGATAGGCAGTGGGTTGCCAAGCAAGAGCTTGTTCCCAGAAGTATGAGAACTTCCTTGAGGGAGGTCAACCCACTATTTTGATAAAAGATAAGTGACTGATAAAAAGACAGAATGCTAAAATAAACTGAAATGATAGCAAATTGAAAGAGAAAAGGAAGCAAAGGCTTACCTGGAAGAAGCTGTCGGCCTGGTCACAGTCGCCGGTGTCGGTGGTCCTACCGGCGTCGGTTGTCGGGTCTGCCGATGTCGGTTAGCCTGCCGACGTCGGTGGGGGTAATGACCGGCGTCGGTCGGGGCAATGGCAGGGTCCGGTCTGTGGATGGTCCGGGTCTTGATCTGTGCTCTGTTTAAAGATGGTCAGTGGACGGGTTTGTGGACGAAGCTATTAGTCTGCTCTGGGCCTGGTTTGAGGATGGGTTTTAGTCAGAAGGATGGAGAGGGACAGGGAGATAGAGGAAGCCAATCTGGGAGATAGGAATTCAGGTCTGGGTGACAGTCAGGTCTGAGGGGGTAGAAGCACTGAATATAGCTTAAAACATGATAACTAGAAAGCATAAAGAATACAAATAGAGAACATACTTGTGCCCTGCTGAAGAAGGTGTTGATCTTGCTATTGACGTTGCCGGATGTGAAACCTGTTGCTGATGAAGATTCCCTGTTGTTCACCTGTAGAAGATTGCTGTGTACCTGAGGGAGAGAGAGTCAGATTGATTGGTAGAGAGATTGCTGATACAAGGGTTTGATGCCAAAGATGCAAGAGTCAGGTTGCAAGAGCTAGAGAAGCAGAGAAGTGAAGAAAAGCCAAGCAGAACCAGTAGACAGAGAAAATGGTGAAGAAAACCGTTATGAAGGGGTGCCGACGCCGGCAATATCGCCGACGTCGGCCGAAGGCTGACCGACGTCAGTGGCTGAAAGGCCGGAGAAAGGCTAAAAATAGCTTTTCATCCGTTTCCCAACGGCCGGGTCAAATGAATGCCAGGATGAAATGGTCGACGGGGGGTTAAATGGGCGAGAGAAGAGGTTGGAATGGGAGTCTAAGGCATTAAATGGCCATGTGGGGAATGAAGGGGATCCAAGGAGGGTATCCTAGGGTGGCGAGGTGGCAAGGAGAGGGAAAAGGGGGTCTTATTTAATTAAAAATAGGTGATTATTTCCAATTAATAAGACTTAGGTAGGTTAGGGATAGTCGAAGTGGCAAGGGACCAAGGGGAGAGAGGAAGACCAAGGGTTAGACACTTTTTAGGTGTCTACAGAATGTTTTGAACACACTAATTTACCCCCCATAGTGATTATGATTCCAATAATTGGTATTAGATCTAGTCCTTTAAAGTAGGCATAATAGCCTAAAGGAGATCCTACAAGCAAGGATGGCTAGTCAACAAGCTCAAGGTTGTTTCTTTACTAGTAAGGATCCATTATTAAATGAGACTACTTATGCTTTGTGAAGCATAACAATGAGGACATATCTAATGTCAATGGGCCATGACATATGGCTATCATTTTTGGATGGATACACTCCACCTCCTGCACCACCAACTAATGTAGTAGGAAATAAAGAAAGTGAAATCAATTCCATAGTAATGAATGCCATTATATAGTGACTATCAAAGGCAAATTTTGTGAAGGTGATGTACTATGAGTCAGCCAAGGTGATATGGGATAAATTGAAGACTATTTATGAAGGATATAACAAGGTGAATATGGCCAAGTTACAAATCCATCAGAGATAGTTTGAAATTATAAATATGAATGAAGATGAAACCATTGAATCTTACTTGTTGAAGGTTAATGAATTTATCAATGTCATTAGAGGATTAGGAGAAGAAGTGAAAGAGTATAAAGTTGTTCAAAATGTATAGAGATCACTAGCTCCTAAGTTTGATTCTAATATGTCTGCAGTAGAAGAGATGCAAGATTTGAATAAGCTTTAAATATATGGGATTCATAGAATCTTTATTGCCTATGAGATGAGAAAAAATGAATGAACACCTCCTAATAAAGAAACACCATTCAAATTTGAGAATAAGCTAAAAGCCAAGAAGGTCAAGGATGATGTATGTTCAGATGTTGATGATGATGAACTAATAGCCATTTTTTATAGGAAATTGATGTTTGGATATGGTAAGTACAAGGGTAACTTACCTTTAAAATGTTTCAAATATGATAAGATTGGTCACTTTACATCTAAGTGTCCTAAAAAGGATAAGACTAAGCATGATGAAGAACTTGATGAACATCATAGAGATGAAAATAAGGTTCATAAGCCTGATAAAAACAAGAAAGATTTTAGGAAGTATGAAGGTAGGAAAGGATCATTCAAGAACAAGAGAAGTTTCTATACCAAAGAAGATAATAAATCATCTGATGTAAGTGACATAAGTACATCTAAAAGTGATGATGATAGTATTGAACATAATAATAATGAAACCTTATTAATGGTTACATAAATAGAGAATGAGGGTGGATCAAATGGGAAAGGCTCTATGGATGATGAAGAATCAGATGAAGAAGAAGTTGAAGTGAACCTTGAGGTAGAAATTGTTAGTGATCTAGAGGAATTGAAGTTCCAGAGAAGGAAGAATAAAAAACTAAGATCATTAATTAAGGAATATAAAGAGCAAATTGGTTTGTTTGAGGAGAGACCAAGTAACACATACAAGGATTATTATGAGATCATCAATCAGATTGAAGAAAAAATGGAGATAGTCACTGATATCTTAAAAGTTAAAGAAGAATAATGCACCAAGTATGGAACTAAAGTGAAATCCTTGAAAGTTGAGTTGGATCAAAAATCTAGCAAGTTGAAGACCTTTATGAAGTTTGGAAATAATACTAATGCTCTAGATAACATATTGAATATTTATAAGTATGCAAGTGATAAGATAGGTCTTGGTTTCAAAAAAGACCAAAATGAGGTATCTCAAGTCAAGGAGAAGTCTAATGAAGATAAGAAGGTCAACATGCAAAGACCAATCATACATCTTAAAGCTATGAGGTATGTTAATTCATTCAATGGTTACTATTTTTCATGAAATAATCTTGGTCATAGAGCAAAAGAGTGTATAAGACCCCCTAAAAGTGAGTATACATGGGATTATGAAAGGAATCGTTAGTAAAGAGGTATGGATGAGGTTTTTTTGTATAATTGTCATAATGTGGGACATATTTCAAGATTTTATCCTAATAGAGTTAGAAGGCCATCAAGTCAAAACAAGATGTTTGAAGGCCATAGATATTAAGAGAGAAGGAAAATGAATGTGTGGAGACCAAAGATAATAAAAGTGAGCCATGATTAGTCTACAAGACTAAGTTAATTGTTTGTTATGATAGAACATACTTCAGATGTAAAATCAAGTCAGGAATGTCTATCAAATGGTTGATGAAAAGGACATGTCTAAGGTACAAATCAAGCTCGATAAGATCTTAAAATATATTTAGTCTTGTGAGATCATGGAGATATGGGAATCTCCTAAGTTTGTGTTTTTTTAGAGCCCTGTGAAAGGGGTGACTCCATTAGGATTCATGGAGATACTATTAAATTAGTAGAAGCATAGTCAATATTTGATTTTAAAGGGAGATGTTTAGATTTTTCATAAGTTATAAGTGTAGTTGTTGGCAAGCATATAAAAGGTAAGAAAATATATTCTAATAATTAGTATTTGAGCATGACTTGTGTTGTAAAAAGATTGATAATTTTGTTAATTCATTTTGTGGGCTTAAGTTGTGAAGTCAAATGAGGAGCTTAGTAGCTCTAAGTTAATTTGAAGTTTCTAATAATAGTTTCCAAAGAGGTAAAATGAGTGGTTTTAGAAGTTGCAGTGTGTATGACCCTTTGTCATTAATGTCAAAGGGGGGGAAAGTTTAAGAAGGGAGAAAGACCAGAATGAGGGAGATGAGAGTGATTAGATTGAAATTTTCTTACCTTAAATGACAAAGGGGGAGTTTATTAAGAAGTGTTTTCATTGATGTCAATATTCATGTGACAAGGAATCCATGTCACAAGAGATAATTTGAAGGCAACATAATGATTCTTCTATTGGTTGATATCAAGGTTGATGTTAAGGTTTAGGTCAAAGAGAGAATTTGAAGGAAACCTAATGATTCTTCTATTGCTTGATGTCAAGGTTGTTGCATTGGTGTGAGAGTGTTTTCTGATGAGTGTTCTTATTTTATAGCATTAACTTAAGCATGTTTGAGTACTATTTCTTGAGTACAAGTTGTCTTGAGGAGCCTAGTGTAGACTTTGTGAGAAGGTATGGATATTGAAATTTGGTGAAGTAAGTAAGTACAAGATTATGATAGGTTGTTTGGAATTTTGTGTCATGTAATTAAATCATAAATACTTTAATAATTTTTTCAAGGTTAGTTTTCAAGTTTCAAGTACTTAAGAAGCCTAGACATAACACTAGTCATGGTATATAAAGACCTTATGAAAATTAATAAGTATGATGTGTTGGTGAGATGAGTGCACAAAGGCATGAGTGGTTGTATGAGTTTACTTGAGAATTAATGTGAATAATTGGATCACTCATGAGAATCTTAGGGTGAGCCAACAAGGGTAGGGCCTACAGATCAAGTCTATAATTAGACCACTTCTAGACCTTACCTAGCATAATAAGGTATAATAGTCTATTATCAAGGAATGTGAAGGATGTATGAATATGTATAAGAATGATATAAGTTTATTGAATATGTGAGTTAAGTGGAGATCACATGAAAAGAGCATGAAGGTTAGTTATAATCCCTAATGTCATTTATAAGATAAGGTCTAGAGAGCAAAGAGAGACAGTGTGGCCTAATAAGGGTTCATAATCAGACTTCAAGGTGTTTTATCTCCTATAATAATTTATAAAGGTAAGTTATGTTATTCCAAGTGTTTTCATATAGTTTAAGGTCATAGTTTGAAGGACAAGGCATGAAAAGTGGTTTTTAGGTCTCTTGAGTGCATATAATGAAGGGTTCTCAACTTGAGAAGGATTTTCTTCTGCTCATTAGCTCATAAAACCTCTACATGGGAACCTAAGTTATTTTTTTTAGATGGGGAAGGCTCCTATCTCAAAATTATAGGCATTTTTTTTGGATTTAGTGGTTATGCTTTATGAATTATATTTAAGAATAGAAATAGGTTTTAACCTTCTTAGAACCCTAAAATGGACTTGATGTTGAATATGTTGATCAAAAGTGATCATAATGGATTGCTATGATAAGTTAAACTATTATAGGTTATATTTAACTCTCTCATCACCTCTAGGTGCGATTGAATTGTCAGGTGTGTGAGTATATCCTACATGAAAGTGTTAATTTCTTAGATATTTATTATAGTAGTCAGAGTTGACCAATTCAAATTATGAAAATGGATAGAGGATAAAGCTTGAGACTCATTTTTTTTATGTAAATGGTTATTTATAGATATTTATATCCCTCAAATTTTATAAATTGGTCATCTATGTTAGCCAGTCACTAATAGGCTTAATGATGTAAACAATGAAAAACCTAGATAGTAATGAGAAGGTGATTAGGAATGTGTTATCATGATATAGTGATGAAACTAAGTGCATTTATATGTTTTTCAAGACTTTTTATAAATTTTAATGTTTTTTATGAGTTTTGGAAGTCAAAGTTGATGTGTCTGGTTTAGATGAGAGTGAGATATAAGGTCATGACATTGGTTCACAAGATCAATATTTCCATTTGACCATATTATATTTCTATCCAATAATGGTATAATGATCACAAAGGATCATATAAATTCATAATAAGTATTTTATATTGGTAATATAGGTTTTTAAGTTCAATGTCGCCATGATAATGCTTTACGATAAACTGACAGTTCTAGGTAAGCAAGTTTCATAGATGAGATTGAGGCTTTATGCCTTGAGTTGATGTATTTAATACATATAGTGTTGTTGTTTATGACTTGAAATTAGTGCTCATTATTTTTTAAATATTTTAGGTTAGTATAAAAATTTGAAATGTTTAATCCAAAATTTGCTTGTCTAGGTCTAGTTTGACTGTGTAGGGAGGTCAAAAGATTGGTCTACAAGACCAATATTTGATAGTAGACCTTATTATTTTTGTATTTTATAATGGTATAGATATGTAAAATTATATTTTTAAATTAAATTTTTTCATTTTAAGTTTTTTTAATGTGTTTAAGATTAATTTGTTCATGAATTGATTTTAAAGTGTTCTGGTAGTTCTAAGTGAGCAAGTTACAAGAGTGTTTTTTAGTCATTTTGCCCTATGTAATGACGTATATAGCACTTGATGAATATTTTTAGTTATTTTAGTTTATATTTATGTTATTTATTTTCATTTTTATATGGATAAATAGCATGTTATCTTTAGTTGTTCAAGACAAACATTTTTGTGTGTATGAAGGTCTAATGTGAACAGTACTAATGGTGTGCTTCAAGTGGTGGTTGGAGATAGAAAGTATCATGGACCTAATATGAGATTATTTGGGGTAAATTAAAGTGTTATATTAAGTTTTCCTATCATGTTAATATTTTTAAATTTTTCCAAAGAGATCAAAGGTTAACGTGTACTAATAAAGGCCTAATTGAATTAGGTCTCCTTAAGGCCTAAAAGAGGTTTTGGTCTTCTAAGTTGAAGATGACCTATTTTAATGATTATTTCATGTATTAAATTTTTTTATGATACATATTTTAATGGTAATATAAAAATTCAAGTGTGTACGCATAACCAAAAGGTTTATGAGCTAAAGGATTGTATAAGAATAAGGCCTAATAGGCCTAATTGACTATTGGAGGGTATGAGAGTCTAATCAAAGGATATATAACATTGAAGAGATGAATAAGGTATTATATACCATTTTAATGGTGGATATAAATTATTATGAATATATAATATAGGTACTATAGATGAATGTCAAGGTCATATGGCCTAATCTATCTTGAAGAGACCTAGTTGAGTGAATAAGCCTAGAAGGTAGTTTGAGAGGGATAGAAGAGTGAGAAGATATATATAAGGTAATAATAATATATTGTGTTATATATATATATTAAATGTGACCAAAAGTTTTATGTGGCTGATTTAGTGTTGAGTCATCTAGGGAGTTGGTACCTCCTTGTAGGTTGGTACTTGTTAAAGCCTAGTTGAATGTGTGTTTGACTAGTTGGGGTTGGTGCTACATGTGGATTTTTTGCTTCAATACACTTTTGTTTTTATCTTATAGGAATATATTCAATTTTAAAATATCAGTGGGTTCTATTCCCCTTTAGGGTTTTCCACATATGTAATGTGTTTCATGATCTTGTATGGTTGCATATGCTTTGTTATATGCGCATGTTTGTATGAATGGTTCATGTATGCTTAAGTGGAATTGAATGAATGTTTTAAACACACTGATTCACCCCCTTCCCCCACTCAGGTATTGTGCTTCTAATAGGGGAAACTAAATAAATTTATAAAATTAAATAAACATAAGCTAAAATAATAATCAAAATCTATCCTAACATTTATATCAAATATGGGCATGTGAAATGTGAGTGTCTATGTCACAAAAAGTTTATTGAAGATAAATTTGTCTATTTTTAAGATGTGAAAGGTTATTAATTTCTACCTTATGGTAGGGATAAGAGATCTAGAATATAAGATAATGATTATGGGCATCATAAGAAGCTTTAAAAGTGTGTAAAAGATCAAGGATGGGAAATTTTAGGCTAAAATATATGAGACACAAGGTGCCCAAATATGTGTATTAAGAAAATATGGTAATCACAAGATGCCCCAACATGTGTGAAAACAAAAGGATGGGAATTTAAATATTCCCCAACTTGTGGGATATATGTGGATAGGCTATAAATTCGAGATCAATTTGCCTAAGAGTGATGTCAAAATATGTGTAAATCAGTGTTATAATATGGAATATGGCATCTAGGACAATTTTAGGATCTTGGAGAGGTGATATAAAATTTTAATCAATGGTATTAGCTAGGACAATACAATCTATAAAAATAAGATTAAAACTAAATGTATCATCTAGGTCGATATAGTCTAGATAAAAGAGTAAAAATAACTATAACATTTAGGTCAATAAAATCTAATGATAAAATAGGATTGGAGGGGATTGTATCAAATGGGTCAATTTATTTTGATGAAATAAAACTAAAATAAACTATATCATCTTAGTAGATATAGTATGATAAGACAAGATTGAAATGGATTGTATCAGCCAAGTCAATATAGTCTAATAAAATGAAAGTAATTATATCAACCAGGTCAATATAGTATTTTTTAAAAATATTGGAATGGACTTTATCATCCAATTCAATGTAATTTGGTGTAAAAAAATTTATTGTATTAGATAGATTGATACAAATTGATGAAACATAATATTATATTGAGATATGACTAAAATACATTGTATCAACATGGTCGATACAGTCTGACAAAATATATTGAGCTATATTTAGTTTATTGTATATTAAATAAATTTATTCACACATTATGTGTCATAGAAAATTTGATTCTATTAATATAAAATAATTTTATCAACACATTTTAGGTCATGGCCAATGCAATAAACTAGAGATGTCTAAAATTGAATGTTATTGAGTTGACTGTAATAGTCTGAAATAAGTGATTTTGGTAGATAGGAATAATTATTATAGTTATGATGATTCATGAAATCTCAATGATTATAATAATCTTTAATGCATACATTTTTAGGCATTTTAGTTAGGTGTTCTTCATAAACTAATGAATTGGTACAAATTTGTTAGATATGCTCTGATGTTTGATAAATCATCCTACTAAGGCCTTTTAAAGTAGGGTAAAGGGTGGGTGTACATCAAGGATACCATTTTCAACATTAATATAATAATTTATGAAAATCAAACAAGTAAGCATCAATGGGAATATCCACTATCATGCTAGGGTCTTCACCTTTATATAATCCTCATTGTAGGTGGGAAAATCATGATATTAAGTTTAAATCATGTTAAATTTTATTCACATTAATAATTATAAATTTAGGTTGCATGATTAAATAATTTTTTTATGATCCACTAATGAATCTTCAGCCATGGTATAAATGTTAAGGGTTGGAGGAAGTAGTTTGAGACTTCCATTCATAGTAAGGATAGAAGTGAGGTTTATATATATATATATATATATATATATATATATATATATGATTTAAAAAAATTCTTGACTAATTTAAGATTATAAGATGGAATAATGATGAAATAATTAGGTTATTTGGTGAATATATATGTTATTGTGTCTGGTACAATTAGTTAATAAGTTTGAAAAATAGACGGTATCAGCCAGGCTAATGTAGTCATCTAAAACAAATAAACTATATCAAGTTTGCTGATATAGTTTGGAAAAAAGTAATGCTAGTGGTGAATGAGATAAAAATAACTATATTGACCTGGTCAATGTGGTTTGAAAAAATATATAAATATGTTGGGTTGATTGATACATTTTGGAAACACACATAATAAGACCAAGTTGGTTGATATAGTTCACAGGCTGACAAATAAAGGTAACTAGATAGTCGATATAGTTAGGCTAAAAAAGATATAATGATTTTATATTTTTATATAAGTTTAAAAATGGAAGAAATATAAATATAAATATAATCAATAAAAAATGGAAATAATAATAAATTACAACTAGTGATGGGATATGATTCACATCAGGTTCACCAAAATGTATGCATGTGCTAGGATTAGCCTAAAACTATCTTATCTTAGAGAAGGTTAATAAAATAGATCATATGATACGTAATGTTTAGGTAGTGACCAATGGATCCACAAACCTAGAAGAGGGGTGCCTACATCACAAATTCTAAGTGGAAAAGGTTTCAAATCATAAGCCTAACTAGAATTTTATGAAATTAAATGATTAAAAATGATAAATGTAATTAATTTTCAAGTAACTTAAAGTATAATAAGGGGGAAGTGTTATAATGATAAAAATGGTAAGGTACCATGGTCAAAAAATAGAGGTTTAAGCAATCTAAAATGGAGTATAGTAAGTATAATTAATATTATAGCTAAACCAACTTATTCATTGTATATATACATAAACAAGGATACACACACTTTCATTCACTATTAAACAAGCAACATTTATACTTCTAAGAAAATAAAGGAAATAATATAATGTTATAAATACTTACCTTTGAGTGGACCCATCAAGCATTAATCTCCTATTTGGAGAATGGTGTTTTTTTTGAGATTGTTTTGGCCTTCAATACTTAAATGTTTGGTATAATACCTAGGAATAGTATTAATTCCTCCTATTGAATCTCTAGGAATTCCATAAGACAAGCTTATTTCAATACAATATTTTAGACCTAACTCCTCCAAATGTGACTTAGGGTAGAAGTGTGAGTGAAATCAAAGAAAATAAAGTGTATATGATATGTTTAGATGAAATATGAATTGTATATACTATGATCCAATACCCAAATCCATACCTAAGTATTAATCCAATGAAATTGGCTAGATTAATACAACTAAAAGATGTTGGTTGGTACTAAATGACATCAATTAGGCCAAAACGATACAAATTATATAAAATAGGCTCAAAGGTACATTAGATTGGTCAATATAGTACATGAAGGTAAAAGGTGATAATCAAATGGTATCATCATGGTCAATTCCATAATACATGAGGAAACTAACATAGCTAAATGAGATAGGATAGAGGAGGTAGGTGGAAATATAATTTGAGGAAGTTGAATTGGTAGTAGGAATGATATGATCATGACATAAATAGAAACATATCTCATTAAGCCCAAAAATCCTACCCACCCATTTCTTGGTGTACCCTTTAATATATTCATTCAGGGGTATTTATGGTCAATTAGTCACTATAAGAGAAAGCGTTAGTAAATTTTAAAGTGAAAAATATTACATGTATACATATACTACCTTTAAATAGTGGGATTTATTACCATAACCTTTTATAATAAGGTTACATTTTAATTATAATTGAATGTGGTAATTTCCCATTGGTGGGTTTTAAACTTAAATCCACTAACTTATAAATGTAATCCTAGGCCAAAGCATCAACCTAGAGTGCTTATTGACAATAAAATACCAACAACTTATCTAAGGAGTGTTCTTGATAAAATGGAATTCAAAAAGGCTTCTTAGTTTCAAAGCCTACTCAAATATTAATGGTAGTGCTTTTAATCCTAATGAAAAAACTTAAGACAAGAGCCCTCAAACCAAGTAAAAATTATGTATTACTTAGAATGATTTCATGTCTAAATTAATATTTATGATAAACACAAGAAGATACAAAATAAAAAAATCAAATTAAGTTTCTAATTTATATCTCTTTTTCTCATCCCTATCTTTTACTTAAATCATTCCAAGTGTCCCCTCACAACCAAGCCCAACTTTAGTGGCCAATCCTCTCAGCTAAAAAAATAACATATAAACCCTAGAAATACTTATATTAGTAAGATAATAATAATCATTTTATAATCAATTTTTGTATAATATTTTGTTTCTAAAATCAATAAATAAAAAATATATAATATTGATTAACATATTTACAACAATAAATATCACAATGTAAAACAGACATGCATTAATAAAAAAATAAAAAATCATGTTAATATAATAATACACATGAAATAATAACAAAATCCAATGTACTATTGACCAAATCATTAGTCCTAAATATCCTCACATAGTCAACTAATGCAAAAAAACTTACCCAATAATAATCAATACAAATTTTTGTGCTCACATGCACTTATTACAAAATTAAAATTATAGTATAAAAAATAGGGATACTACATCTTTTCCCCTTTTAAAAGGTAATTTAATGTTGCATTAAATTTTAAAAATATAAGGAAAATAACTATAAAATAATTTGTGTTTTTCCCAAGTAGCATTTATCTCACTCAATTTGTCCCATTTGATCAATACCTATTGAGTTTCCTTACTTTGCAGCTTGACACTACAACAAGCTAGGATATCTACTAGTTCTAGATTGAAAATTCACTCCATTCTATACCTAAAAAAAAATCCAATTTAAAATATGAGTTGGATTATTTATATATTTAATAATTAAAGACATATGGAATACATCATGGATTTTAGATAGACGGGGTGGTAAATCATCTATAAGCAATTGGACATTTTTTTGAAAGATATCAAAAGGTATCTCAAATCAATAAAACAATTTTGATGCTCTTATAAACTTAATTTAAATTTAAAAATGTCATAAAATCAATAACACCTTATCCGAAACATGGATTGTCTAGGTGATCTCTTTCAATTTGCATTACTCTTTTGCCTATCTAAGTTTGCCTTAATATTTTGTATAATGTGTTCCATTTGATCATCATACTCATGGAGTATATCATGACTTGTAATGTTTTTTTTTATAAATATTATTATCCAATTGGAGTCCTAAATTTAACTCCATATAAAATTTCAAATGGTGCCATCTTAAAATATGTATGATATGTATTATCATTTGTGAATCAACTAGATTCAAAAAATCATCCCATTTGTAAATTTGATCCATCACATAAATTTGGAGTAGATATTCTAAAACTTGAGTACTACTCTCTATTTAACCATATATTTTTTTATTATACAAGGATCTAAAATTTAACCACATACAAAAAATTGATGTCAAAGTTAACAAAAATAATGACGTGACCAATTTATCCATGTCTGATATAATCAATTCAATCACTCCATGTAGATGAAATACTTATCTAAAAAAACCTATTTTCTAGGATGGAAGCATTATTTGTAATATTCCTTAGTATGAAATCGGAAATTTTATAAGAATGTCAAAAAGAAATAGAAGTTTATTGTGTTTATTCATAAATTCAGGGAATCTAATGATGAAATCTAAACTTATGAGAACCCACTTATCCATAATAATAATTTGAGGATAGATTTTTCCCTTGGGATGGTAATCTTTCACATTCATAAATTTATATTCCAATCACTTGGATATAAAACAAGGCATAATTTATTTCATTCTTGGCCAAAAATAGAACAATTTTAGCTCATGGTTCATCTTCATGACATTGGGATGGGAAAAATGAGGGGCTAAATGGACTTTTTGAAAAACATTCTCCATAAAATCACCATGTTAATATATAAATATAATTTTTTTAAACCTAAAAAGACCATCTAAATCTATGGAATATTCACTATAACTTTTATCTATAGGAACATTGGTGAGTTACAGATTGATTTCACTATAGAGTTTATCATTTGTTTATTGTAACAAAAAATTATTTCTCAATTATGATCTAAGACAAGAAATGGTAGAAAGGTAGGATCTACTACTAAGAGAATAAAACATTTGATTATATTTCTCTTTAGCATACTTTTATCATAATATATTATTATCTTGAGGCACCCTCATTGTCATGTATTCAATTTGTCTTTGATATATAAGTGTTCAAGGATCTTATAATTAGTCAGCCACATAAATGTTTTAACTAAGAAAAATGCCTCCACATTTTAAGAACATGGGTTACAATAGCTAGTTATAAATCATGAAGAATATAATTAGCTTAAATAGTATTTAATTTCCATGACTTAGAGGTCACAACTCTTTTGTTTTGAGTTGAAATTACTCCAACTCCTAATGAGGTATCTATACAAAATTTAAAAGATCCATTAGGATTAGGAACTAGTAAAATAGGTGAATTGTAAGGAAATACTTAAGTATTCATAAAAATTATTCTCATTCATTTGTCCATTCAAAAATTTTCCCCTTGCACTTAAGGGATGTGATAGGATATGTTATATTAGAGACTTCCTTAATTAACCTTATGTAATATCCAACATGACCCATAAAACTGTGTACCTCATGAACATTTCTCGATGTGGGCCATTCCTTGATAGATTTTATTTTTTATGGATCCACTATAATTCATTTTTTTATATATGATATTACCTAAATAATGTATCTCATTTTAGTATAAAGAAAACTTGGAGAGCTTGGAAAATAACCATTGTTATCATAATCTTTGTAGTGCTAGTCTTAGGTGATATTTATGTTCTTGCTAATTTTTTGATTATATCAAGATATATTAAAAAAAACTAATATAAATTAATCCAAATAATATATAAAAACATTTTTCATGAGGTTTATGATTTTTATAATAGATTTGGTATGGAAAAAAGTCATAATTGTGAGTTTATAATGACCATAACGAGTTGAAAAAGTTATTTTATGCACATATTCATCTTCGATGCACAATTGGGGATATCAAAACTAGATATATATTTTTTAAATACCTTAATTTGTTAAAAAAATAAATTTATCCTTTAAAGAGGATAAATAATGTTTATAAAAGGTTCAACCTAGTGGACTTACCATTTCCAAGTAGGATCTTGATTTCATACACATTGATACAACATCTAGATTTTTATTTATAAACTTATATAATTAAATTTTGTTGGAAAGGATTTTAGTGTGAATAATAGTTTAATTTATTTCCTACTGGACTTACCCTTACCACCTAGGTATTTTATTGAAATATAGGAAAATAACTATGTTGATTTCAACCTATATGAGGGATTTTTAGCAGGACTGTAACCTTTAATAGGTCTAGACTATTTTATTCCATGGATATCTTTCCATTAAGACATTTATTATTTTTATTTAATATTTTTTAATTGTATTATATAAATAAAATATAGTTAAATGCCATTATCAAAACCCTAAAGTCTTACCAGTTCTTACCTTAGAACCTAGTTAAGGTATTAACTCATTGTATTCATTATCACATCTATATAAAATAATGTGACTCAATTTTAAATATTACTCCCACACATAATACTTATTCTAAACCATTTTATTTAAATTATACCACTTGAATCCAAGTTTGCACAACTAATTTTAATTCACAATAAATAATTATATAATATTCATATCCTTCTAGTTTTCACATAGAATGGAAGGAATTACCTCTTAAAATGATAATACCACACCCCTTTACTTGACTTCACAATCTCATTTATTTCATTCTCCTTTTTACCACAATAGTATACACATATAAAAGTGAATTATTTTTTTAAAAAGAAACATTGATCATAACCAACCAACCCCCACCCCCCCCCCCCCCCCCACCTCTACATTTCTCTAGGCTTCTCCCTTAATTTATGGTTCATATAAGATTTTACACAAAGCATAAGTTTTAGATAAATTAAATATTTTTAATACGCATGTAACTAGTTGGTTGTTTTTCCTCATCCATATTTTAATGAAACTAAATGAGATATTTGATTGGAAATATCATCATGATAATTGAGGTAAAATATTCCATGTTTGCATTCAAATTCATATTTAAAACCCTCTCAACCATGTTGGGTTTTATCTTTCATAATAGCCTTCCAGATTACCAACATGCTCTATTGACCTCAAAGTATGCAATGATGTAGTATTTTATATTTTTTTTAAATTTCAATAACCTATTTCCAACATAAACCCATGAAATATTTTACTAAGTTATGATACTTAGTGGCCAAACAACATTGTTAAATGTTTTGTTCATCACACACCTTTCCCCCCTCTTAATTTATACTACATCTTAATAATGAGGTTTATTATCATAACCAACTCTAATAAATTTTAATTTTAATTTAAATTAAACAAGGTAATTTCCCATTTATTTATTTTAAATTTAAATCCACTAACTTATAAAATTAAACCTATGCCAAAATATCAATTTGAATCTCTTATTGACAGTACATTACTATCAAATTGTGTAAGTAGGTTTCTTAATAAAATAGAATTTGAAATGGATTCAAAATTTCAACACATAGTCAAATATTAATGGTGTTTCTTTTAATCCTAATGGAAAAATTAAGACAAAAATCATCACACCAAGGAAAATGCATTATGTATTTCTTAGAATACTTTCATGACTAAATTATTCTTTACGAAAACCCTAGAAGGCATAGGGAAAATAATTTAAATTAAGTTTCTAGTTTATCTCTTTTTTTCTCATCACTATATTTCACTTCATCATTCCAAGTGTCCCTTCACAACCAAACCTAGATTTTGTGGCCAATCCTGATACTTAAAAAAATAATAGATAAACCTTAGCAATACCTATAATAATAAGATAATAATAATCATTTGATAATAATTTTTTTCTAAATAAATGATCAACTAAAATAAATAAATAAAAAATATATAATATTATTGAACATCTTTACTACAACAAATATCACAATGTATAATGCAAAATCATGGCCATTGAGAGTGGGGGAAGAGGGA
This sequence comes from Torreya grandis, assembly GCA_037957365.1. Taxonomy (NCBI): domain Eukaryota; kingdom Viridiplantae; phylum Streptophyta; class Pinopsida; order Cupressales; family Taxaceae; genus Torreya; species Torreya grandis. Next base: position 4,199,135 of record JARHVA010000655.1, on the reverse strand, counting down.
GCAGAGGAATTTTGAAAAAAGGTGAGGAGTGGGAAAGCTCAGATGAGAGATAAGATGACCATGATGACCATAATCAGGAGAAAATGGATGGATCTTGGGCTAATAGTATGGAGGATTTCCTATCTAATGAGGTTTTTGTTGGAGGTAAAGTCAAGATATTATCTTTGGGAATGGTCTCAGCCTAAAAGAAGTGCTTGGAGAGAACTCTTTATAATTTTTTATCTACCATTAGTATCTTAGTTAGAAGATAAGGGTCATTTATATCATTTATGATCTCAAGAGTGTGATTATAAAGGATTTTAAGTTTTTGGTTATGGATTTGGTGTTGTAAACCCATTTTGGGTTGTTTTTAGTTTGGAAGACCATCAATGTTTTTGGCAAAGTCATTGGTTTTTGTCCTTAGGTGGGATGACCCATGATTTTTTATTTTTTGGTGGTTGGATTCAGTCAATGTATCCCATTTCTTGATCTCTCTATCAAGATCCATCTATTGGGAGCTTGGTTTGTTGATATGCTAGCTTTGGATGAAAAAGAACTTCATAAAGTGCCTTGTGATGGGCTTGAAGTCATTTTATGGGCATGATTTATGATTCACCTTGATAATGATGGAGAACCAAACCTTAAGGAAATAAAGTTATAAAGGAAACCTTAGATCTATGGATAAATTGACCAAGATGTTAAAAAATATAACTTTGTGCTCAAATAAAGTTATGCATTCAAGTGGGGAAGGATTTGAGAATGGAAACACGAGAATGGGAGTCTATATAATGTCTTCTAGACTTTATAAAAAATTAAATTGGAAGGGGGATATCATGATGATGAAAGGAACATAAATACATCTTTCTTAAAATATGTTGGGTCCTCTGATATTTTCCTTTGGTAACTCTATTTTAATTGGCTATGTCTATGTACACATGACCTTGGTTCCCTTGATGATTGTAGGGTTTGAATATTTGGATTTTTCTTCCTTAACTTAGTGTAAGTTTGAGATGTGGTGTTTGGCTAGGTTTGATGGGAATATAGTAGGGTAAGGTGGTTTATTGATGTTCCTAGTGTTCATATTAGAAAGGTTGGTTTTTATTACCTTAATGGAGTGATCAAGAAAGGAACTTATAGTTTCAAATTTCAACCCTATTCAGGAAGGGAAGGGTGATTTTTGGATATAGATTTGCACCATTATGTTTTAGTTCTCAAGGGTGAGGGATTTTGTCATGAAATTTATGAGAAGAGTTTAAGTTTTCTCTTGGACTCAAGGTTCAAACTATTCAAGTGTAATCCTCAAAAGGAGACTCATTTTTTAGATGATGAAGATTGTATTAAAGAGACTAAGAGGCCTAACATCATTAGGTAAAGAAGAGTTTATTATAAAGTTAGAAATTTTATTGGATTACCCCTAGAATATTTCTCTAGAATGTTTTATGGATCCCCAAGGGGATCCCTCTCTAGTTAGATTTATGGATTCCCTGTGGAATTCTTCCCCAAGTTGTCTTATGGATTCCCTATGAAATCCCATTCCAAGATTAACTCATGGATCCCCTATGGAATATTTATTATGAGACATGGGCCTCTCTTTGGACCCATGGTTTCAAGTGCAAGATGGGTATGAATGTTGATATTAACTTTATCTCTTTCAAGATTGTTTCAAGAATAATTCTCTCCTCTAATTTTGGGTTGATATAGATGCCTAGCTTTGGGTTATCCATTGGGTATGTTTGAATTTTTTAGGTTAATTATTGTGACAATCACTTGAATATTTTGAGGAGGGGTCTAATTTATTATTTCAAGTTACCTAGGTTCTCAATAGAGAATACTATTCCTATGATGGTAAGGAGGGTTTTGATACTATTCTACTCAGGACCTAGTTAGTTCTTTGGCTATTCTAGTCTTCTCACCTTGCCTTGGTTATTTTATATTTTGTATGGAGTTCTATAGTTATCATTATGGGTTATTTTGGGGACCTTTATGCTTTTTTTGGGCTCAATATTTAGCCTTGTTAGATCTAGGTCCTTTGGGGACCCCAAAGATTCTCTTTCTATCTTAGGGGAGATTATTTTGATGGCTCTTTATTTGGTTCCCTCTATTGGGAATGGGTCCTATGGAGAACACAAAATTTATCTTTCTTGGTTTTGAGTGCCTATTTGGATGTTTCCTTGGTTGTCAATTCCCCATAAAATCCTTCTCTTGACTATATAATGGATCCTTAAGGAGGTCCTTCTTCATTTGGTGAATCATTTTAGGGACTTAGGCCCCTTTATACCTAAGGTGGGTTTTTGGTTTTTGTCTATCTTGAGTGATCTTTTTTCTAAGATTCTTATCTAATATATGTTAAATACCTAGACCTCTTGTTGTTGTCTAGGGATGCATTCCACACCATCTTCTAAGGGTGGGTTTATATTAATCGAAACAACTATCACAATGTAAAAATGACATGAAGTAATAAAAAATAATAAATAATATAAATATACTAATACACATGAAGTAATATAAAAATATAATGTACTATTCACTATAAAATCATTCTTAAATATATCCACATGGTAAACTTATACAAAAAAATCTACCTAGAAGTTCATAATACATATTTTGTGCTCACAAACACTTATTACAAAATGAAAATTAGAGTCTAAAAATGGGGATACTATAATACTCTAATCCAATTGCAACACTCATGGAGGTAGACTTCATTTTTATCCATCACTATCATAAAATGTCACTTTCTGAAGTTAGTTTATTGTAAGCCTCATGTACTTGAATTACATCAAGCCAAATATCAGCTATGTTATCTTTTACATTTTAAGCTTCATGTATGAACCAAAGGTGAATCATTGAAAATAAGTAAAGAAAATATTGAGGTATATTCAAGTTAATATGTAGCATGGACTAAAAATAAAAATAATTATAATTATTCTTGAAAGGATACATAAATGCATATCATGCAGGTTATATTGATGATAGGAAATCCACATTTGGATTTTTTTAGTTTTTGGATCTAGTCCTATCTTATAGGGGAGAAAGAAGAAAAATTTTGTTTCTTAATATTTCACTAAAATATAAAATCATGCAATAGGAGGAACTATTTATGAAGTTATATTTATACATCATATACCTACAAGAATGAGATTACCACAAACATAACCTATGATGATGTACTATGATAATCAGTGTGTTATACAACTTGCTCATAATCTAGTCTTTCATGAGCACACAAAACACATAAAGGTTCGTATCTATTACATACATGAATAAATTCAAGAGCATAGAATTCAACTCTAATTTTTACCCACTCAAGATTAATGTGAAAATGTCTTCACCAAGTCACTTGGATGTAATAAGTTTGAGGCATTTTGATATTTTCTCTATTATTATTGTTAGACTCTGATGAATACAAGGGGGAATGTTATAATAATTAATTATATTATTAGTTAATTATTAATTCAATTCATCCTAGTTATATTTTTAAAGTGAGGTTATTATTAAAACGAGTCATGTATAATAAAAAAGTATGTTTTTGTGAGTTTGTTTTAAAATCTCACATTTATTTAGTCTAGGTTAGTTCACAGGATAATTTTTCTTCCCTAGTTTTTAGTGATTATTTTTAGTAGACAACATTTAATAAATAAATATTATTTATTAAATTAAATAGTATGATTATCTTATGAAAAAATGATTACTATACTGATGAAAATATATAAAAAAATCATTAATTTATTGCATGAATATCAAGAATTGTTTTTGTGTAGTTATAATGAAATGAAGGGCATGTTTCCCTCTTTAGGAGAAATGAAAATCAAACAAATTAATGGCACATTAACTCTAAATAAGAGAACTTATAGTATTAATCATAATATTAATTTGAAAGTAAAAAAAAATATATTTAACATGTTTTTTGTTGGAGTTATATATCCATTTTAATAATCTAAGTAGCTGAGTCCCATGGTAATAACCATTAAAAACTATGGGAGAATATGAATTTATTTTTGGTTGCTCAATGTTGCATGTGTCACTAACCCATTTAAACCCCCATTCATTGAATATATATTATAAGGAGTGGAAATTTGTGAAATATATACTTTCACTAATGGATTCAATGTATATCATCAAATGAAGATTGAGTAAGAGGAAAAGATAAATACAATGTTCACAAGATAATGGGGTTTCTTTGAATGCAATGTCATGAATTTTGAGATAAATAACATGTTATCCATGTTTTCACACATTGTTAATTATACATTTAGATATTTCATTCATCACTTCCTTAAATTATATATTGATAAATGTATTGTCTATGTGTTATTAAAATAACACCACATAAACTTGTGCTTGATGTTTGAGTGATGTCAAACACATATCTCCCTCAATTTGAAGAAGTGTATCTTTATGAATCCATTTGTAACACTAGTTGGTCACTCAATTTTTAAATAATGAATGTTTTTATATTTGGTAAAGATATATGTTATTTTGTAGTTATAAATGCCATCCATATAAATTTGTGTGCATTTTTTTTGGTTCATACATGTTACTAACATAATCCCATCAATAACTATATGAAAATTATCACACCATTGAAAGAATTAATCTAAAAATATGGCATGTTCCTATGGAAAAAAAACAATTAAAATCACTTGGCACCCTAAAGGAGTAACTTGTATGTGCATTGATCCTTTAATTTTTGGACTATAATACTTCAGTCCATGTCCATGTTGACACATCAAGAATGTCTATCGATGATATTTTGGCACAACCAAGGGATGATAGTTTTGATCACCTTATTTATTTTTATTTTTATAAGATTACCTTGATTGAATAGAACTATATGATGACTAAGCTCTAAGTGCTCACAATGGTCTATGTGCTTCAAAATTTTATTTATTATATGCTTTCCACACCATTAATGTTTTTCATAAACCATGAAGTGCTCAAGTATCTTATCAATAAACATGTTTTACATGGGTATATCATGTTATTCCTATACTTTTAATTCTTGGTGGTGGTGAAGTTGGGGAAAAATAATTCTAGACTTGATCATTTATTTTAAATCACCCTAGGGTAGGATACCTATAACATATATTATGGTATGATAGATGTCCAATTATATAAAATACATCAAAATTTATAATGTGTGTGTGTGTGTGTGTGTGTGTGTGTGAGAGAGAGAGAGAGAGAGAGAGAGAGAGAGAGAGAGAGAGAGAGAGAGAGAGAGAGAGAGAGAGAGAGAGAGAGAGAGAGAGAGAGAGAGAGAGAGAGAGAGAGAGAGAGATTGTGTAGTTCCTTTTGTTAAGAATTACCCCTAATGAGTTAATGTCAAATGAAAATAACTAATATACAATCCACATCACTCCCTATCAAATAATCTATGGGGAATTATACAATTTTAAAAATGATGAGGTTTTACATAGGTGTGTGATGGATATTGAGTGGGTATAGGTTGTAAGTGGATGGAATGAAGGGGTATCAATTTATCCCTATGTAGGAGAATATTCCACCTAAAATATATTATTCTTTGACCTATGGTGGCCAACATCGTTTAAATATGAAAATGACTATCTATATAAATGTGATTTGTGTGAGATATTTGGTAAACCCAACTATTGAAATAAGATTCCATCAATTCATATCACTACGAACAAGCCATTTAATAAATTGGAAATATAATTTGTATAACCCACCTGACCACCTTACATAATAATGGTGTGTGTTATATTATCACTGCTATAGACTATTTGACAAGATGGGTAGAAGTGGCACAAAAAAAAAACTATATTTCAGCCATAATGATGTGCTTACTTTGGGAAAATGTCATTAGTACATATGGGTATTATATAAATTTGAATAGTGATTGAGGGAAATATCTTATGAATTACATGATGCACATTTTGGTGTAAAAATTCATTGTAGTGCACCATAAAATGACACCATACTACCCTTAGGAGAATGACACTATTTAAGATTTTAATAATATATTTGGCCAAAAATTGACAAATTTTTATGATGTAGGGAACAATGACTAGCATGATCAAGTTTTTTTAATATTGTGGGTGTAAAGGACCACCTATTATTATTTATACAAGTATGCACCCTTTCAATTGGTATTTGGAATGCAAATGGTATTTCTAATTGAATTTTTAATACCTTCTTTATGAATTTCACATATTATATGACTTAATGAATAGATGCACATTTTAAAGGAACTTATGAATCTTGAAAAGAGGTGCATCATAGCTCTATTCAAATTAGGTGAAAAGCATAGATATAAGGCATGACATGAAAAATATATAAAATGGAAATTTTCACAAAAAGTTGCACATATCTTTTTTTACGATTCAAATTATGATAAAAATCTATGTAAAATCTAAATTCATTGGATGGGGTGTTATGTAAGTCCTGATATGTTAGACAATGGGACATGAAATTTGCACATTTTGGATGGTGAAATGCTCACTATAAAAATCAATTGGAGTAGGCTTAAGAATTATCATATGTAATTTTTAAATAAGCCTATAAAAAATAAGGTGTATGTCATAATATTATATTTTCATGTTTATAGGTTGCTTTTTTAGTAGTTTACTTTTGGTTTTTCAAAATAAGCATAAATATTTTATTTCACAATTAGAATTGTTAATAAGACTTGACAACCCTATAAAGCCAATTAGATGAGTTGAGTGAGGGAATTCATTTATATATTTATGATATATGTCTAAGTGTTTATAGGAGGGTGGTTTCAAGTCATTTTTCATGTGAATCTTTTATCTCTCAAATTATAATTTTTAAAAGTTATGAGTTTATTTATTTAATATTTTCAAGTACTATTTTGCACAAATTTGGTGTGCACAAATAACATTTTTTGTAGTAAAAATTAAACTCATCATCATGAATTATTTTATAAAAAAACTACTATTAATTCATGTTAATATGTCAAAAGGTTAATTGAGAAATTTTAAGGTACTCATTGCACCTGCACAACTAAGCAAACAAATGGGAATTTCTATAATAAGATATAGGCACACATGATGGATAAATGTATTTATGTGTTGGAGGACCAAACATATATTTAGTTTGGGTATATTTAATGAAGGATTAGAAAATAAATTTGATAATATAAATGAATACTAGTATATGCACACATAAATTTGACTAATTATTCAAATATGTGAGGTCTGCAAGCTAAAGAAGCACAAAGGAAAGTGGATACATGATACACTTAGAAATATAGTTAAAATATTAAAGGCATAGGATGGACTTAAAATAAGTCACACAAGGGATTATGTTACTATAGTAAATATTAAAATATAGTAATTAATAATTGGAAATTCCAATTTTGGCCTACATTTATGCTACATGATGTGCGTGTCTCCTAACAAATTTTATTCATCATTACCACACATATACATGATAGTTATAATATTGATATAGTCTAAGTTAATATATACCATAAAAAAAACCTCTTGGTCTATGTTAAAATATTTAATATTTTACTCACACATTTCTAGATCACCACATTTATATTCATATCTCCCAATGGTAATGTTAGACTTAGACAACAATGTTGATGAAACTATCTTGAGGATAACATTTCCATATTTCACCTAGAAACTAAATATTTTTCACAATCAAATCATTCCCATAGGTTTGATAATTCACCTAACATGTCAATGGTACAACAACTTACCTAATTGAGTGCATAGAAATACAAATCAAGTTCAATTTTATTGAACATCTAGAACTTATCTATGAATGCCTAATGTTAGTGAACTTGTGTTCATAGAGACACATTTATTGATCCATATGAATCATAGGCCTTGTTTTATTCCATTTCCACACTCACCAATTAAGCTCAGTTATTCGATAAACAAGTGAAGCTAAGTATATTATCCTTTGTTTTACTTTCCATAAATAACAAATCTAGTTATCAAGTCAACTCCAATATTTTACATTCACTTTTTCTCTTGATTATGATACATTATAATATGAATTAATTAATCTATTTTATCCTATTTTGATTCACGTTAATCTTAAAAATAAGGTGAATATATTGGTGAACCTAAATATTTCTCAAATTGTGGCAAAGCGTAGGTCTCATTTAGGGTTTCATTATTACAAGATCATTTAATTTTTTCTTAGGTTTTTAGACTTGATTTTTTGTCTCCCCTTATCCTCTCTATAAATCAAAAGTTTTTATATTTCACCCTAGGCTTTTACACTCATTTTTATTAATAGGTTTTCATTTCCTAGGCTTGTGGTTTGTCCTCTTACTTGTTTATCTCATACCATATCCATAAGGGATCTATATTCAAAACATTTATTGTTTTTATATTCTTATTGAGTTGATCAAAAACCTTTTTTTTTTTCACCAAGATGTTATATGTATTTTTCAAAATTGGGAATTTACTATGTTTAGTAAATTTGGCCTAGAGGATGGAGGGTGAACCTCTTTTCAAAATAATTTTTGGGTTTCATTTACGTACTATGTTTTATCAAAAGCTTCATCTATTTTTATTTATGTCACATTTTTATTTTAGTGGTTGGATCATTATTTCACCATTTTCAAGGCATTATTTCTATATTTAATTGCTTATTAGGATTAGGCCTTTCCTTTTTCTCATGTGCTTTATTAGCTATTATTAAATTCAAAATTAATAATCAAGTTAAAACCCTTAATATTTCTCATCCCATAAGTTTTATACTACATATCCATGATTTGACTTATGTTTATGATAATAAATGGACAAATAAGAAAACTTGTGTAATTAATGATGTTTTTTTATGTATATGATGAACATTATTGTGATGTTAATGATTAATATTATGTCTATAATTAATTTTGATACAATAGTGATGTATACATTGAATAAAGAAATGGACAAACTGATTTTTAAATAGAAAAAATTTGTTCAACATATTTTCTTTACATTCTTCTCTTAATCTTGCATTATAACAAGAGGAAAATAATTGTGCATGATACCATGTTTTTAGCATTTCAATTGAACAATAAAATATAATATCACCATGCATAAATTATGAACATGATTTTTTTCCTTGAAAAAATATATCTACATGTGATGATACATTTAGTAACATATAAAATGTAGACATTGATTTTAGTAAATAATATCCATTTAGCATGCATAGTTAGTCACAATAGTTTTCCAAATAAATTCATCTCGTTAGATTCTAAAAAATTCAAGGGCATAGAGCATGCATTCCAAATAGTATGATTAGTGAAAAATAATGTGATACTTTTTATCTTTCACTAAAAATGCAAAAATATATACATGCATGTGATGATTATCTCTCCTCTCTTTAAATGCAATGTCACAATATTCTTACTTATCTTATAGATAAATTTGAAAATATTTTTTTTCATAAATATTATATTGAAACACAATATGATATAATTTTAACTATTAATTTACAATCACAATGTGATGATAATTTCATGATATGCAATGATTCTAAATTATGCAATGATGTTTCCATAAAATACAATCATAGGCAATGCAATGATATTTATGTTGAATCTATTATACCTATGTTTAGATATGATAGTGGGTTAAGATCAATGAGTGAATTTTTTCAAACCACTACCATTTAAATTATCCATACAATTTCCATGATGCAATCTATATATGCACTCCAACAAAAAATTCAATATTTATTTTTAAAGGTTACCTCACTTGAGGATAAGATTGCATATACTCAAATTCATGATCATGGAAATACAAAAGATAATGATAATAAAGTTACACATGATGAAATTAACCATAATATACACAAAATTAAATTTAAAAATTGGTCATGGATAAGAAGCTTGAATCAAGTTTGTTACCTCCCAAGGAAAACATCCTAGTTAGTGTTCTAAATAAAATTCAAGAATCAAAGGACATGGGTTACAATGCTAATGTTACCAAAAAGGAACTAATGGAAAATAAGAATATACCACTCAAGTTTTATGGTTTAATATATTGACCACATACTATTTTAGGGCATTTATTGATAAAAATATAAGCAACTTACCTCTTAATTACTATCACCCTCCTCATCACCTTAAATGAGTAAATACACAACCATTTTTGAATTATCATCATATTAATGGACATTGTAGAAACCATTTTATGAATTTTGAAAAAATATTAAACAAATTATAAATATATGGGTTATTACATTTGTAAAATTTAACACTCTATGAATAAGGTCTCCTTCTCCATATTATTATACTACTCAACCAAACAAGACTCAGATATACAAGGACATTCATGCAAAGGAACCAATGGTCCATAAATTTTTTGAGTAAGATGTTATTATAAGATGAGATTACTATAATTAACAGTATACAAGGATTTATTTTTTCTAGGATTTTCTTATCAATAAACCAAGGTTATTTGAGTCCTTATTAGAGGAAAATTTAGAGAAGGAATTGTTGTATAAGACAATAAGAAATGAAATACATGCATAATTGCATTTATCAAGTATTTTAGCTACAATGATCATGATTTATAGCATACACATGATAATTATAGGGGGCATGCTATCATTATAATTTCTCTAGGGTGTAATATAGTTAACATTGTATAGTGTGAAATTTAGAATGTAAACTAAGAAGACACCATGAAATGTAATCTTTTCTAAAGTACACTAACCTCTTGATATAAAAAGAATAATACAAGAAAGCTAACTAATAAATACTTATAAAGTATAAAATATATTTTCATCACCTTCTCCATTGTGTGATAAATGGTATATTTTCTCTTTTTTGTTGATGTGGGTGCTCAAATATTCTCCAAACAAAGGGAATTGGGTAGTGTGTGGTTTCAAATTAATTTTATCTTAATGGATTCATAAGGATAATTAGATAGAGTTTTCATAGCTTGAAGGTGAATGATTTGATTGGAGGATTGCATGTTAATTTATAGGCTTGAATATGGTGAGATGAATGGTTGAGATTATTCTAAAAAATTTAAATTATTGAAATAATCAAAGGTTGGATTTGAGTCCTCATCCCAATAGATGATGACTAATTCCCATGTGTTGAGAATAAGGGGGAGAGTTAGTTGGTAATTTAGTGACTCAACATGAATAGGTCAAGATAGTTTAAATTTCAAGGGATGACATATAATTTGGTTGAAATTATATAAGATTACTCATAAGGTGGTTGAGGAAGTTGAGGAAGATATTTAGATGAGTCAAAATTTGGTTGAAACAAACATGGAGGACATCTGAACAAGGTGGAAAAACTATATTTTTAATTACTTTGGAGGAAAATAGGTGTGAATGATTTTAATTAATTAATTATGAATTAATAAATTATTTAAAATTTGGATGGAAATGATGTTATGAATTCAAATTGGGTATGGTGAAGGATTAACATGTAAAGTTAATTTCAACATTAAGTGGCAAAATTTAGGTGTCTACATTTTCCCCTCTTTGAAATGGTGTTACAATGTAGTTTCATTTCAAATATTAGAATACAAAGTAGAGTGTTTATTCTTTGTGGATTAAAAACATATTCCCATAGATGTTACCCCCTCGAGTGTTCATTCAGGAAAGTAAATGAATGCTCAAAAATGATGAAGGAAGATGATGAGAATAATTACTATTTATAATGGGTATACTTGAATAAATACAAATTATCATAAAATTTTAGGGATTTAATGTAAAATTATTTTCCCCTATCTACTTTTAAAACTAGATAAAAATATTAGAAAAATAATATTTATCATTCATAGACTGGATTCTTGGATTGTGCTCAAAGAATCAAAGTTCATAAGAGCAGATGTGGGAATAAAATATATCTTGATGATAGTAAGTTTTGGGCCATTAAAATGAAAAATATATTTTTTTTGATGTGTGAGAAAAGTTTACAAAATTTATTGTTGCAAGAATTTTGATAAAGATATATAGCACTTTTATTAGTTAACGATACAAAAATGTTGATGAAAAATGATTGAAATTTAAATGGGAGGGTCAAAATGGATAAAAGTTTAATGTGTAATAAAAGTTTAAAAAATGTAAAGTTTCAAGCATTTGATAAACACATATAACACTTTGATTAATTGATGATACAAAAATGTGGATGAAAGAGGTTTGAAATTTAAATGTGAGGGTAAAAATGGAATGATGGGGGGAATATATAGGGCATTAGGGATAGTTTTAAATTAATTTTGATAATTTCATTTGAGAAATTTGATTTTATAGTTCTTTTCAGTGATATTTTGCTCTAGATTTCAAGGAGAAGATGGACTATATTCTTGTGGATAAGCATCAAAACAAGCATGTGCAACTTTACTAGAGACCTAAGGTAAGCAAAGATGTGGTAAGTGACATTTTTGGTTTTTATGTTAAATTTTTGATATCATTTAATGATGAAGAAAATGTCAAAAATGATTTTGCTATTTCCTAAATGGTGAATTCATCATCAAATTTAGTGAATTCATTGAGGGAAATGATAAAATCATAAAAATTTATGCTTAGACTAGTTTTAGTGTATTCATAGTTGGTTGTGGTGAATTTGTCAAAAATAATAGTGAAGTTGAAAAAATCAATGGATAATTTATCATTAGAAACAATAAAATCATCATAATCGTGAGTGAAATTGGCATGATTATTGGTGATATCATCAGAGATAGTGGAAAAATCATCTAAACTAGTAGTGAAATCATTTGAATGAGATAGAAAATAATAAAATTAATTATTGTGGAATGATCAAGAAAAAATATAAATGTGATTTTAAGGTTATTATTTAGCTAAAAAAGATTAACATAAGGCTTGTGGGATTGTGTGCATGAGATATTACCAATACTATGCACATAAGAGAGGTAATCTAAGGCTCTCAAAATGATGAATAGGTTTACTGATTATGAGGTTGGGGTAGTAGATGCCATAGGGTTATCTTACATAGATGATATTCTTGAATTATAGGTGGATAGGTCCTACTTGAATTCATTGGCGAAGTGTTGACATAATGAGAGGAATGCATTTCACCTACTAAAAAGTGAGATGATGGTGACACTAGAGGATGTATGGAGGATTTTTAGGATTCCCATATGAGGCGAACATATGTGTTGGAGTGAGGGTGCACATTTGGTGACATTTTATGGAGTGTTTGGTAAGGATATGTCACCTATGTCTAGGAGAGGGATAAACATTGATTATTTATTAGCTTTACGTATAGATGGATTGACAATTGTATTGATGGTTATTATCAGTGCCATTTTTCTTCTTAAAAATAGTTGGAGGTTATTTCCAGTCATCTTTCTAGATGTGATTAGAGATATGTTGGAGAGTGATACATAGGTTGTATGAGGGCCATGCAAATTGATAAATTTATAAATGGATTTAAACCATGTGGTGTATACAAGTGGGGTTTCTATTATATATTATAAATTATTATAGGTGTGGAAATGGGGTTATTTAGTGATTAAGTGCCATACAGGTAATCTAAAGATGAAGATGGAATAGGATCCATTTGCATAAGGATGACATGTGATTATTAGAGTACATAAAACACATCGAGGAGACGATAATTTTTACAAAAGGGTGATAAATGAGATAGGAATTGATCAATTGACATGGAGGCAATATAGAGAGGTCTATCCATATTAAAGACATGATTTGAGATACTTGGATTATGTGATGACCTAGTACTATATTATTCATTATCATGAGTATATCATTGAGTAATATAGACCATATAGGGTGATGAGGTAGTTTGGCATTAGATAGGGTATCCCAATAGGTCCTCATGTTTTTTCTCAAGAATTATGGGAGAGGTCATAGTGGGGTATAAGGATTGATCCTAGGGTTACAACATAGAGTTGGGCATAGGTGCAAATAATGACCTTTTGGCCAAGGAGGAATGTAGTGGATATAGGGAAGATAAATTTTTATGCTACATGGTGGGAGAAATAGATACCATTAAAGTTAACATAGACCTATGTACCATTGAGGAAATGGAAGTAGAGATTGTATGTTGTGTTTTGGGCATGCCCACAGAGGAAGGGCTTATAGTCTAAGACTATGACAGATTCTCTAGAACATGGTGTTAGATAATAATTAAGAGATAGGTATGGGGACTAGATTCATGACATAGAGATATGAGAGGTTGGATGGTATTAGAGGCATGATATAGAGATGGGAGAGGCTAGAGGAGATGGAGGATAAGGAGATACCCCTCTGGCTGTGATTTATAGTGATGGGAGAGGGGGATGGAGATAAAGGGGATACATTGATAAGACCTAAACCAAATACATATATAGGTCTAGTTGATGAGGCAAGGACATTAGGTCTTATGAGGTTAATATAGGATGAGGCCTTGGTTGCTAGACTATATGAGCAAATTAGAGCTTAGGATGTTGAGATAACATGCTTACATGGAGATAGAGGTAGTATAGATAGGTAAGCTAACATGATATCAATGGAGATTGGTAGATTATAGGATGAGGTAAATGGTAGATGTTGATAAGATAAAAATAAATGGATATGGAAGATATGGAGTAATATTGACACAATATTCTACCACATAAATTCTAGATGAGATAGGATTGGAATAGAAGTATAGGAATGAGACGGATACACTATGGGTTTAAATAGAGATAAATAAGGAGTTTATATCTACTTATAGGTAGTTAATGTCTTTTTTAGATGTGATGAGGTCAATGGATTAGGTGACTAACTACAAGAGTATCTACGAACAAGTAGTTCTACTGGGGTAGTGAGCACCATCATTTAGAGAGTATTTTATGATGAGATCTACATCATCTAGGATAATATAGTTAGTTTATTTTGAGTGATCTATAGGGTAATCATACTAATGTATCATGGGTCCTCTAGGAGTAAACCATAATGGCTTCATGTGAGATCATCCATAGATGCCCCATCTAAGGGCTAGGGAGAGACTTAAAGACATGTCATGATGATGTATACACATTTTGATATGTATTATTGTATTGATGTACTTTTACACATTCAATATAAATACATTATTATTTTTATCCTTTGTGTTGTGTGATGCATATGTTATGGATTTGGATGTTTTAATTTTATATGTATGTTTGATTATTTATATTGATATATGTGACTTGTATATGATATTATTTCTCCTATTTTTATGTGTTTTATCACATGTTAATAATTTAAATAGTTATTATGGTATAAAATAGAATGGAATAATATGTGTATGGATGATTTAGATTGTTGCATTGGATTATTTAATTTATTTATAGTTCTAACGATAATTACAACATTAATAACTAATTAATAGTTGATGAACCTTTAGTTTATATGGCATAAAACAAATGCACCAATGGTATGGAAAGACCATGATGACTATTATGTTATATGCATAAGTATTGATAGACTCACTAGTGTAATACTTAGTGGGCCATGATATGAAAAACCATAAACACACTTATTATAATGAACATAATGATCTAGAATCATAAAAAGAAACAATAAATTTAAGATAATAATAAAAAAGAGTTTGCAATAGTAAACAACCATGTAAACAAGTAAAATGACTAAAAACACAAAAGTAAATAAATGACAATGAAAACACTAAAGATGTAAATACAAGAAGACTAAGTAAGATAATTAAAATGACTAAACACATAAAATTTAAAAAATGACAATGAAAACACTCAAGATGTAAATGCACACAATGAATAAAAATATTTCTTGGATGTCCTAGGCTAGATTTGAACATTTTGTAATAAGGAAATCTTTGTAATTAATGATTAAGGATGAAGGACATATTATCAATGGATAAAAAAATGGATTATTTTAGATGGGTATGGAAGGAAGAGTAGATTCATGTTGACATGGTGCAAGATTGAGATGATGGTATGATGGTGGTGGTGGCAAGTTAATCCAAGATGATCCCCACACTGATCTGATTAGATTGTCTAAAATTTTGTTGAGACTACCTACACATTGAATAAATCATTAAAATATTTCCAATATAATTTTAATGGGTTAAATAGACATCATATGTGAAAATTATGGTTTGTTTAAAGTGAAATAAATAGGGTGAAAAAAACACAATGTTGACTAGACAAGTATAAGTGGCCCAATCAGGGCTTGATACATGTACCAATTGTATCTTGACACATGGAGCATCCAAAAATATCCCTAATAAAAATATTGGTCTTAATACCTATTCATATGTGCCTAAATTTTTATTTAGAAAACATTATCCCTATTAATGTGGGATTAAATCCCACCTAAAATCCATGGAAGCATTATCCAAGCCTAAAAATAAGGCAAAGGAAGGGGATATGAATCGAAACATATTGGGTAAGAACATAAGGAATCTACCCATAAAATAAGGGACTTGTAAACATTATAAAAGTATCATTATTATATTTTAAAAATGACAAAGAGACAAAGAGATGGAAACTTGTTTTTTAGCCCTTTGAAAGAGAGCAAGTAAGAAACAAGTAAGCAAGCTTATTTTTATGCAGGAAAGAGAAACTTCCATATAGGAGATTATTGCAAAAACTTCCTAGAGGTAGAGCAGAGGTTGTTTTTGTAGACCAAATTCATATTTTTATGTGAAAATTATATGAAAAATATAATTTTCACCATTTAATAGATCGGTTAGAGTGTTTTTAGAACTGGATACATATCCCCCTAAAAGGTGAACTCTATTATCAAATTGGTTTGCATTTTTTATATTTATATTCATTTATTTGTTTTTTTAATTAGTATTGAACATAAATTTTTTTTAAAATATGATAATTTCATGGAAATTTTGAAAAAATTATGGGTATCTAAAATTGATAAATAATGAGTTTTTTGCATTAACTAACAATTTGGATTAAGTTTGGTATCAGAGCAATTGATTCAGGATATTTAACATGGTTTTTGGATTTGAAAGTTTCCATTTTTTATGTTAACTAATTTTAAGAGTAAGTGTAGTGAAGGAACACTTGACGTGTACAACCCAAAAATTGGTGAAAAATGTGCAAGTCAAGCCATGGATTCTCCTAAGGGAGTACCAAACTCAGAAGCAACCTTCCATCAAGCTTTTCTAGAGATGAAGAGCATGGTAGAAGAGTTTTACCATGAAAGTAAAAAAATATCAAAGGTGAAAATGAAGGTAAATAAGAGTAAGAACCTGAAACCAATGGTAAGGGTAAAGGATAAGAACCTCCTAAATATCTACCATCTCCTCCCAAACCTTCTAGCTCTTCCTTTGAAACATAAAAGAAATTTATGTTTCTTCCAAGATAAAGCTTGAAGCTAAGTTTGATTTTCAATTTATAATGGAGATATTGGTTTAGATAAATTGGATCAAGAAAATTAAAGTGTACTATAGGGTTTATAATATTTCAGATGATGAAATAAAAATTTAGCTAGATACTCTTCGATTTGGTGGTACAACACTCATGTGGTAGGATAGTAAGACATAAGAAGATATCCTTAAACATGATAAAATGTTTTTTTCTTAGAGTGATTTTGTTTATGTGATAAAAATTTGATTTTATCCATTAGGATACCTTTAACAAGCTACTATGGATTGGAAAAATTTAAGGTAATAAAATGGTCAGAGAGCACAATATTACACTCAAGACTTTAGGAAAAGGGATTTGATTTTGGGCCTTCCACTTTACACTCAAGATAATCTTTTGAAGTATATTAGAGGATTAAATAGTTATTTGAGGCATAATATACTCATGTTTAACCCCACTAATCTTAATGAAGTGTCTCTCCAGGCTACCCATATTGAATCAAGGCGTAAAGAGACAAAGGATAGAATACACTTCTTAAAGAAACCCAATAAACCGATTGAAAGAAAAGGAAAAATAAAAAGTGATATTAAACATAACTCCTTGGTTAATAAAGAGTATGGGAAGCCATTTTTCTCTCTTTACAATAGATAAGGCCATTAATATGCTAAGTTTTGGTAATTCCACCTAAAATATAGGCCAAATTGATTCAATAATAAGAAAGGTAAGAAGCCTACTGTAACAATACACAAGATATTGTCTCCAATTATGGTGATGAGGCCAAGGTCACCTCCATGGGTAAGAAAGGTTCATATTATTCCTTTTATAACAATAAAACTCATAATTATCATACTTATTTACATTCTATATCTATGTATGATGAAAATAAAATAATTTAGCTTTTCCAAATTTGAATAATTTCTAAGCATACTAAGAAAGAAACTCTTTTCAATAAAAATTCTCAAGATAATATCATTTATGAAGAAGTTATGAACAAATTATGGCTTATTATTAAACCAATCCTAAGACATACCCTTTGGTATGGGTGTGTCATGATGCTAAATTGAAAGTCACTAAAACATGCAGGTTGAGAATTGTAATCACCTCCAAATTCATTGATGAGGTAGAGTTAGATGTGGTTCCACTTGATATTTGTGGTATTATAATTGGAAGTCATTATTTTTATTATATAGAATAATTATTCTATAGAAAAGAGAATAAATATTTTCTTGTAAAATATGGGATTGAATACATTGTAAAATCCCATCGGATAAAGGCAAATTTGTCACTTGTATCTATAGGATAGATGAAAATAATTGTCAATACAAGTAATAAATTTGTAATCATGATTGTAAAATATATGGATGATGATAAATATAAATATTTATAAGCTTGTGATCCTAAACATAAGCATGAATTATTTAATATTATGTCTAACTATGATGATGGTTTTCCATAGGGTTTACCTCCTAAAAGGCATATTCAACATGAGGTCAAGTTGTAGCAAGATGCACCTCTTCCTAGTAATGAAATGAATAGTTTTTCCATGGTAGAGAATGAATAAATAAAGAAACATGTTTAAGAGTTGATTGAGAGAGGGGTTATTCAGCCAAGCACCTCTCCATGTGGTTCACCAATTGTTTTGGTACCAAACAAAAATAGCACTTGGTAGATGCACATGGATTTCCAAGAATTGAACAAAATTATGTTTAAAAATTACTACCCACTTCTTTATATTGATGATATTTTAGATCACTTGATAAATTTTATTTATTTCACTAAGTTAGACTTAATAATTTGTTATCATCAAGTTATAATCAATGAAGGTGATATTTGGAAAACTACTTTCAAAACAAAGCAAGGTCACTTTAAGTGGCTTGTTATGCCATTTGGGATTGTCAATGCACCTAAAACTTTCATATGGGTTATGAATGATGTATTTAGTCCATTCATAGATGATTTTTTATAGTCTACTTAGATGATATTTTGATCTCTATTCAAACTTGGGAATATCATGTAAAACATATTAGGAAAGTCTTAGAAACCTTACAAAGGAAGAAATTATATCTAAACGTGAATTTGGTAAAACATTTGTAGTATAATTACATTATGTGGTAAGGGGTTATCAACTAAAGATTAATCCCTCTAAATTTTAAGCCATAATGAAATGTAATAATCTTAACGATGTAACTATAGTTAGAAGCTTCCTAAGGGTAGTGCAATATTGGAGGAAGTTTATTTCTAACTTTTCATTGATTGCATCTCATTTTCATGATTTTATAACTATTAAAAATGTATTTTAGTGGGGAGGCAAGCATCAAAAATAATTTAACATGATAAAATAAAAGATAAACATAGTCCCAATGTTATCACTTTGATATTTTTAGTAGTTATTCGATATTTAAAATAATCTAAGTGATTATGCCAAGGGTGTAGTTTTTATGTAGAACAAAACCATTTTTGATACCATTAAGAAACCTTCACAAGTATAGTAAAGGGATATCCTACCTATGATAAATAGTTGTATGTTTTGGTTTAAATTGTGGGAAAATGGAATCATTACTTAATGGTTAAATAAGCAACCATCCAAATAGATCACCAACCTTTGTAATATATCCAATCATAGTTAAATATATAACAATCAAGGTACTTTCATTGGATGGGGTTTTTTAAAAAATTCCATCTCATGATCAGGTATTAAAATGTTAAAAAAAACAAGGTATTTGGTATGCTTTCAATACCTCCTATTGTAGTATATATTCTTTTTTAACATAGTTTTTTGATGCATGAAATTTATAAGGAACAATATGCTAGATATGCTGATTTTTAGGATGTCTATGAAGACCTAACTCATGGAAAGTAGGTAGAAGAAATAGACTATCACATGCATGATCGATTATTGTATCATATTGGTAAGCTATGCATTAAATAAATTGAAAAAATCAATGTCATTAGAGAATCACATACTTCTCTTATTTTAGGTCATTTTAACATTAGGAAAATAGTTGCACATTTGTAAAGATTTTGTTATTGGGACCAAATGTATGAAATGTATCCAAATATGTAAAAAAAATTATTCTTTGTGCCACTATCAAGCCTAGTAATAGGAATTTGGGATTGAATACCCCACTTTTGGGACCAATCCATCCATGGGAGAATGTTTCTATGGACTTTGTGCATGGCTTTCCTATTTCTAAAAATAATCATGACTATTTGTATGTGGTTATGGATAGATTTAATAGAATGTGTGTTTTTATGCCCTATAAGAAAACTATTATAGGCAAAGAGACTAAACACTTATTCTTCAACAATGTTTAGGTTAATTTTGGTTTAACCACATCTATTATTTCCAATTAAGATTATCGACTCAGTGAGAATTTTTGGTCATCTTTATAGGACTTCATGGATACAAAATTCAAGAAGAGAAATGCATTTTATCAACAAATTGATGGTCAAATATAATTAGTCAACTATACAGTGGTTCATTTACTCTAAGTATATTTTATTAATAATACAAAGCTTTGGGATGGACATTTGAGTTATATACAACATGACTATAATTGTGCCATACATTCTTCTACAAGTAAATATCCTTTTGAGACTTATTTTGGTTATTTTATTAGGTTGACTTAAATTTTTGACAAGAAACAATGATGAATGGAAGTAAGGATGAAGACAAAGAGAAGAGGTTTGTCTAGAAGGTACAATCTATTCATCAATCTATCTAAGAGCAATTGGAAAATATCCAATCCAAGTACAATCCTAGGCATGACAAACATTGGGTTGATCATCACTTTAAATTTGGTGATCTAGTTTGGATTAATATTATTAAATAATGTCTCAAAGGAGAAGGTAAAAATCTCAAACTAATTAGGTATTCCCATTTAAAATTTTGGAGAAGATTGGTAACAATGATTTTTAATTAGAACTAACACCTTACATGCAGATGTATTCAATTGAAAATGTTGAAAAATTGAAATTTTATGATCCTCCTATGATTATGGATCAAGTTGAGAATATTTAATTTCCCTCTATAGATGATTTGACTCCTAAATATCTTTATGAGTTTTGAGAAGAAATGATTATTGATAGGAAGACAAGAAAATCACAAAGAAGAGATGTCGAATACCTACAAGTTGGCTTAAAATGAAAAAATAAAAGAAAGGTAAGGTGGATGGAAATGGAAAAAATGAGGTAACTATACCCTCACTTATTTTTAGAATAAAAACTAGACTTTTGGTCATCCAAAATATTTTTAGTAGGGAGGAGTGATCCATTAGTATCCCCACATTGATATGATTAGATGGTCTGAATTTTTCTTGATATTGTCTACACATTGAAGATATCCTCAAT
This sequence comes from Torreya grandis, assembly GCA_037957365.1. Taxonomy (NCBI): domain Eukaryota; kingdom Viridiplantae; phylum Streptophyta; class Pinopsida; order Cupressales; family Taxaceae; genus Torreya; species Torreya grandis. Next base: position 4,177,563 of record JARHVA010000655.1, on the reverse strand, counting down.
ATATTTCCAACACAATTTTAATGAGGTCAAATGGACTTATATGTGAAATTTATGGTCTATTAAAAGTGTCAAAAAATAGGGAAAAAATAACACAACATTGACTAGATGTGTACAAGTGTTCCAATTAGGGATTGACACGTGTAAAAAAGGTATATTAACACATAAATCATTCAAAATCATCCCTAAGACAAATATTTTTCTTAATACCTATTCCTATGGTGTTTAAATTTTTATCTAAAAAATATTAGCTCTATTAATATGGGATTCAATCCCACCCAAAATGTGTGGAAGCATTATCCAAGCCTAAAAACAATAATGGAAGTGGAATATGAATCCCAATGTATTAGGTAAGAATATAGGGCCTCAACCAATAAATAAAGGAATTGGAAACATTATAAAAGGTGAATTATTATATTTGAAAAAGTACAAAGAGATAGAGAGAGGAAAAGTTTTTTTAGCCCTTTAAAGGAGAGAAAAGAAACAAGTAAGCATATTTTTATGCATGATATAGAAAATTAAATACATGAAACTATTGCATAAAATTCTTAGAGGTAGATAAAATGTTATTTTTGTATACCAAAGTCATATTTTTGTGTAAACATTATATGAAAAATGTATTTTAGACCATTTAATAGATTAGTTCAAGTGTTTTTCAGACTTGGAGTCATAGCCCCCAAAAGGGTGATATCTATTATCAATTTGGTTTGTGTTTTATCTATTTCAATTAATTTACTTTATATTTTTAATCATATTGAACCTGAGTTTTAAATAAATAAGCTAATTTCATATAAATTAAGAAAATTTTCATGAGTATCCAAAATTGATAAATAGTGAGCATTTTGCATTAACTAATAATTCAGATCACTAGCTGACCCTAGAGACCTTATATCTCTAAGCATTGCCTACATATTCTACTATGGATGAATTAAATTGGGAACATCAATCTATGTGTATTTCTTCTAATATGAAAATGGATGAAAAGTAATGATGTAATGTATATGATGGATAGACCACCCAAGAATTGAGTGTTTGAATGATAAATGAATGATAAGTGGTTAGATGTAAGTTGTGTTTTGATATGGATAAATATATGAAGTGTTTTTTGTAATATATTTAAGATTACAATAAAAAATAATAAATGGTATATTTACAAACTAAAAAGGTTGAACCATAAACTAATATGTCATTGGTAACTAAAAACATGGGATTTTCTACAAATCAATAAGGAGATGAAAATGGCTAATGGACATACGTACAAGTGACTAGTAGGATGGGACTCCCACAAGTAACTAGGGTGTGTATAGACAATGGATTTACACATGACACCATAAATTGGTTTTCAATATGGTACTTACCCAAAACACCATAAGAATGGTTTCAACTTTTTAAATGATTTATTTCACTTTTTATTTTCTTTTTTTTGACATATGACAATATTTACAATAGCACTAGAGTTACTTAGAAATAGAAACACTTAAGGTGCATGATTTTCATGTGTTCATAAAGATCCTCTCCATATTATGTGGCCAATTTATAAGCTTTGAATCCATATTTTGTAATGAATGTGTATGGATCCAACCAGTTAGGTTCAAACTTTCATTTATTCTCTCTATCAAAATTGGTGTTTTGTTGATTTTCCTTAAGGATAAGATCTCTAATTTAAATATATATGGATTTAATATTCTGATTGTAGCTATGTAAAATGTGATTTTGATAGGATTTTAAATGTTTTAAGACATCAAGGTATCTCTCATCAAGGAGGTCAAGCCCACATAGCGATAAATGTTATAAGATTCATCATCGATTAAGTTTTGTAAGGAGATGCTTAAGGATGGGAGATCAAATTTGATGGGTAAGATTGATTCAAAGTTATAAACAAGGGAATATGGGGTTTCCCCCATAAATGTGTAGAAACTTGTGTGGTATACAAATAAGCAAGATAAAGTTATAGATGTCAATCATAACCAGTTTCATTGACAACTCTATTAAGGATTTTTAGGATATTCTTGTTTTTTGCCTTAGATTGTCCATTACCTTTTAGGTAGTAGGGAGTTTAATAATTGTTGTTAATGTTATAGGATTGGAAAAGAGCCTTGGCATCCTTATTTTTTAATTATTTTACATTATCAAAGATAATATAAAATGGGATTCTAAAGTGGAAGATAATGTAGTTCATGATGAACTTTAGAAATTTATTTTTTAGTGACTTAAGTGAATGGAATAGCTTCAACCCATTTAGTAAAGTATTCCTTAATTGTAATTAAATGCTTGTGGACACTCAAATAATTAGGATCTATTTTTTAAATGAGGTCTAAGCCCCATGTGTAAAATGGCCAAGGTGTAGTTATGGGTTGTAATTCTTGTGGTGGGATATGGATAAGGTCACCATGCTTTTGACAAGGTACAAAATTATTAACATATTTATAGGAATGAGATTCTATTTTATTCCAATAGTATCCAAAATAAAATATTTTTGGAAAGGACTATGACACTAGTATGAACACCATAGATTCCATCATGAACTTCCTTGATTTCTATGTTTATCTCTTCATAATTCAAACACTTTAATAGGGTTCCATCATAGATTTTCTAATACAAGGTGTTTCCAAGGATGGTGAAATTTGAAGCATGTTGGATAAAGGCTTTATTTTTAATATGGGTTAATTTTGGTGGAATGAGTTTATTTTGGAGGTATATATAATTATCATGATACCATGGGGAAGTGGGACCAACAACCTCACTAATATGGGTTAAGTTGGGTGGAATGAGTTTATTTTGGAGGTATATATAATTATCATGATACCATGGGGAAGTGGGACCAAAACCCTCACAAACCATCTCTAAATCTAGTGTATCATATGTAGGTATCATCAAGTGCTCTACAATAAAATTATTATGTTTGGTTTTTAGGTGAATAAATGAACCAATAGTAGCCATTGTGTCTGCTAATTTGTTATTATCTTTAAGCACTTGTTCAAACTACATATATTGAAAGTATACCTTTATATTATCCACCATCCATTTTTAAGGGATTATATTTTCATATTTGGCTTAAAATTCATCTAGGACTTGTTTGATGAATGCTTGGAATAACCAAAATATTATAATATGTTGGATACCCCATTATATTGATATCTTGAGACTAGATATGAGAGCCTCATACTCCACTATGTTTTTTGTGTAAGGACTTATATCCAAAATTCTTTCAGAGTTAGGCCTCCATCAAGAATGACTAGTATAATACTTGTCTCTAATCTATGATTAGTGAGAAATCCATCAAAGTACAAATTCTAAACTAGATATTCATCTATAAACATTTGCTTCATCTAGAAAATCTATAGTGAGAGGTGTATGATATACTAGAGGATCTTATACCAAATTATTCATAATCACCTATCCCTTAATTTATTTTTGGTTGACATACTCAAGATCAAACTCACTAAGAAACATGACCCAAATAGCCATTCATCTTGTTAGAGTTGTTTTGGATAGGAGATATTTAAGTGGATCAATTTTAACAATGATCTATGATTGATTGTTAAGCATGCAATGACAAAGATGTTTTGAATCAAAAACAAATTTGAGACATGATTTTTCATAGGAGAGTAATTGAGCTCATACAATACCAAATTTATACTTACATAGTAGAATTCTCTTTATACCCCTTGCTCATTATGTTGATCCAATAAATCCCTAAACATATATCATGTTGTTGATAAGGTAGGTGGAATAGGAATAATGGATTGGAAATATATAATTTAATATTTTAAAATGCTTTGTGAAAATATTCATTCTGATTGAAATTAATATCCTTCTTAAGTAGAAATGTAAAGGGGTGACATATATCTACAAATTATGAAATGAACCTTTGGATTTATTGAACTTTGCCTCTTTGCCTTACAAACTACATAGATTTTTAATATTTTTAGGTGGAGACATGTCCTTCCATGATAGTTTTAACATTTTAAGGATAAACCTAAATACCTCAATGTGATTTTATAAATCCCAAAAACATTCCTAAATTAATCCCAAATACACATTTCTTTGGATTTAAATGGAGCTTGTACTCTCTCATTCATTTAAAATTTCTGTAGAGGACCTTGGGATGTTCTTTAGTATTTTATTTATCCAATATATCATCTACATATTCTTCCATGATGTCATGAATCATGTCATGGAAGATGACTATCATTTATCTTTGATAGGTACCTATAGCATTCTTAGACCAAAAGGCATTAATTGATAATAGAAATTTCCCCAAGGTGTTATAAATGTTGACTTGTGTTGGTCCTTGGGAGCTATTTTAATTTGAAAATAACCTAGAAATCCATCCATCAAGGATAACATCTCATGACCTATAGTGGAGTCTAAGATCATGTCTATGTTTGGAAATGGAAAATCATATTTTAGACATGCTTTATTGATGTCCCTAAAATCTCTACAGACTTGGATACCTAATAGTTTATTTGATACTAGTAATATGTTAGATATCCATTCAAATATTCAATAGGATGTATGAAACCAACCTCCAATTTATTTTTCAATTCCTATTTCACAAGTAATGATACTTTGGGATGCATCTTTCTAAGTTTTTGCTTTATTGGTTTGGCATCCTTATGGACAACAATATGGTGCACAACTAGTGATGGATCTAAACCTAGAATATAAGCATATGACCATGTAAACACATATAAAAAAAAATTTGAGAAAAAATGTCATTTTTTTAAATTTTTAATTCAATGATGTAATAATCATTATAATTTTTATATTCTCATATGTTCAAATGTTAACCTCAATTTTATTTTAAATTAAGAGGGTAAATTCTTCTTGATACTTTGTAGGATGTGGAGTAATATTTAATTACCCTTTAGGCTCTTTATGATTTGGAGTTTCTTATAAAAATTAAGAGTTTGTCATTATATTGATTAGGTTTCATTGATGTGAATTAAAATGTTCCCCAAAGTATGCAGAATCATCTAGCTAAATGGAAAAGTCCTTTTGTTGGTCTCCTATTGGGATATGATCTTTGATTCTCAAAAAAATTGATATTACCTCATCATTCTATAAATGATAAATAATTGGTGATGGTTTTTTGTCCCATTGAATAAGGTTTGGGTATGTAAGCTAAAACATTAGAATGGTGTTCTCATGGAAAAGGTTAGTAATAAAAAGATATTTGAATTGGCTATAGATGAAAATTTTTTTGGTGTCTAAAGAAACTTCTTCAATTTCACTAAAAGGATCAATAACATCAAGTGTATTACTCATGTTAAGTGGTTTAAATCCAATATCATGTAGACATTCATGTGGTTTAAGAATTATTGGTTATAATGTACCTTTTTGGAGACCAAGATTCTTGCCTTTGTAGTTTATTATGTTACACATTATGGATTTAACAATAAAGTATTGGTTTTTTAGGAAACGTGTAGCTTGTTCATTAAAATAAGAAATGAAGAGTTCAAACACTTAATTTTTTCATCATAAAGGAAACCACATTCTATGAATGATTTCTTGATAAAGTTTTGAACCACTTGAGTATCCTTTCTATAGTGGGGTCTATTATGATTACTAGGAGATGTGGAGTTTTTATTAAGTAAAGATCATCATGAATTTCATATTTGACCATCCATTTATCCATAATAGTGAACTTATACAAAGGATATGGTGTGGATTGTGAAGTGTAAGGTTCACTTGTAGAAGGTTGAATTATGTATGCTTGACTTATAGACAATATATTTTTGAATGTTTAAAGTAAATTATCATGATGAATATAATTTGATGGCTTTGGTGACTCCTCAATAATAACATAAGTATCTTAAATAATTATGATATACTTGGATTATCATTATCATCTTTCCAAAAATTTGAAATGTTAGAAGGATTGAAGATACCAGGTATAGTGACATCCATTCCATCATAGGAAAACTTCAAACATTTATGTAGGGTGGATGAAAAGATGTTCATGGTATGGATCTATGGACATCCAAGGAGTAAGTTTTATGGAATATATAATTAAATTATGTGGACTAAAGTCTCTTGAATGTTAGGCACCAATATAAGAGGAAGATAAATAGTGTCCATGGACTCACATTCATTTTTATAATATGCCTTGATGGTAATAATGTTAGGTTCTAATTATATTGTTAAATATACCAAATGCTTTATTAATCTCAATGTACATAAATTTAAAGTTGATCCATTTTCTATAAACACCATTTTTACTTTATGCCTAGAGATTATGAATTCTATATACAAGGGTAAATTATGTGTAGATACCATGGGGGTGAATTTTGAATGATAAAATATGACTTAATTAGTAGTGGTTAAGTTTCAAACTAATTCTTAAAAATTGGATGGGTTAATATATTTTATAACCTTAGACTCTTGGAGGGTTTTATACAATATGTATTTATATATAAGTTATGTGTTGAGAAGATCTAGGATGGATATATGAGTTAGTGTCTTCTCAAGTTGCTCTAGAATGTTGTACTTACTCTCAATGATAGGTGAGGAAATAATTGGTATGGTGATCATGGCACGCCTTGTTGTAATGGAATAATATTTGGATTTTATTATGATGATAAAAACATGATAATTCATACAGTCAATATAATTCACTATAGAATCAAAATGGTGATTAGCTTGATTGATATTGCTTGTTTGGGCTTGTTATTTACCTTTTTTATTATGCCCTTCCTCATGTTTAAAAAATAGTTCTTTATATATACCCATTTTTTAATTATTTGATGATGAATATTGGTTTTCAATTGTAATTTTCCCATGATAGATTAGGTCTTGAATGTAATGTTTAAATCTCATGAAACTATTTGTTGAATGTCTCTTGATCTTGTGGTATTCAAAGTATTCATTTCTTGGTACCACTCAAGTTTAGGAACATTATATTCAAATGTTTTTTTGTTAGGGAAGATGACCATGTTTGCAAAGACCAATTTTAGAAATACCATCTCATAAGGTTCTCCCAAAGGAGTGAAATTGCATTTGTAATTTTCTTATCTTGGTTGGCCACTTGGAATGGTGATATTATTGATTTGTTGAGTGTTTTGGACATTTTTTCACATTAGTTACACATTCACCTACAACATTTTTATTCTTTCTAAACAATTTGGGTTTTTCTATTTGATTTGAATAAATATTTTCTAGTTTGAAAATTTTAATGATACCCTTGGAAATTGAAATTATCTCAATTTGAACACACATTTATATGATTTCATCAAATGATGTGGGATAATGAAGTTGTAATTGATGATCCAAATCTTAATTAAGATTGTTTGTAGATATTGTTATTAAGTGGTTTCTTAGGTGGGTACCATGGAAAATAACTTGTTAATGACTAGCATATTTTCAAAAAGGAGGCAAAAGTTTCACCATTTCATTTTTTGGTATTATATAAATCTACCATGGTTTACACTCATTCCACATTGTAAGAGAAATTTTTGACAAATATTTTAGATAAGTCTTAAAAGGTAGTGATTGACCTTTTGGTTAGGTGAAGAAACCATTATAGGGCTTATCCCCCTAGACTATGGGGAAGAGCCTTAATACGTATTCATTGTTATAGGCAATGTTCGCACATGCCATATAAAAGTCTTTGAGATGTTCCCTATGATCTACATTACATTTTTATTTATAAAACTTAGGGAGTTCAAAATGTGTATGAAATGGTGTCATTATGTTGTTAATGTAAAATGGATATGGAAAAATTTACTCAAAATTTAATTATTTTTGTTTGGAAAAAGTACCATATTATAATCCTTAGTTTTTATCTTTCATATTTTTCCACCTGTGAATAAAGTGTGGTGAGAATTCATTATTTTGATTTGAATTGGTAAGTGTGTTGGATAATTGACCAATGAATGAACTTGTGTTAATGTTCAAATGTGGAAGTGAATATTGGTTTTGGGGTGGATTGTTAATGAATTTATTTAGGGTTGTATTTAGATTTGTTGGATGTAGGGGTTGATTTTCAAATGTATTTTGATTCAATTTTGGATTTGAAAATGGATTTAATGTTGAACCAAAAGGTTGGTTTTGGTTCGTGTTGGGATTGAATGATAAATTGGGATTGAATATTGGATTAGGTATTATAAATGTATTTTTATTTGTGATTGGTGGAACTTGATTTGTATATGGGTTTGATTTTAGGAAATAATAAAATTAAAAATTGAAAAATAATTTGAAGTTATACCTAAAACAAAATTGGGATATTGATTATTGATTGGTGAAATTGAATGAACATTAAAGTTTAGATTTGGATTAATTTTTGAACTTGAATATGTATTCAAGTTCTTATTTTGATGTTGATATTTAGTTGGTGAATTTAAATGAACATTTAAATTGAGGTTTGGATTAAAATTGATTGATGGTAGATATTAAATGAATATTGAAAATCAGATTTTTATTTATTAGATCATGGTTTGGTGAGTTTCCAATAACATTCAAAATTTGATTTGGATTAGGATTAATAATAGGTGAACTCAAATATGCATTGAATTTCGATTTATTTGAGTTAATCTTATATTAAGAATAGGATTACATATATTTTGATTAATAGATTGATTTATCAAGGGATTGATTATGTTGTTATATTAAAGATTGGTAATCTATTGATTTAATTGTTGTATACAAGATTTAATATTAAACCCATGACTTGGTTGGGATGTGTCTTCATTCATGATAATTTTCCCTTTATCCATGTAAAATTGGGAATTATGACTGGTTGGAATTATGATGACCTTGTTATTGCCTAGGGAACCATGGGATGTAGATTGATCTTGGATGGGGGATGTTTCTTCATTATTATAAATATAATGATGTAAACTTTGGACTTTAAAATCTAAAATAAGATTATCCCCTACACTCAAAACATGGATCACAACCTCATATTCATTGGCTAGGATATATTAGTTATTTGTGAAGGGGGTAAGATGGATTTAAGGTTGATAATGTCCCTCTTCTTATTAATTGTCATGGATTTCATGGATCTTAACTCAATTTTATTGGTTACCAAATTTGAAAATTTCATTAACAAAAGGCTTCTCCCCCAACCTAGGTTTGTTTACCATATCTATGTGCCTAGTGATAGGTGTGTTAGGATAAAATAAAACACAGATTTATCCCCAAATTTCATACAAGATAAACTATGAAATGAATCAATAAAACATACAAAAAATAATCATAAAGATGCACAAAATAAGATACACCAAATTTAATGTGGTTCACCCAAGATGGGCTACATCCACCAAACTTGTTCAGTATATTATTTCTAGCAATACAAGGGAGAAACAAATCTTACAACAAAACATGTTAAACCTCTCTACCTTATCTACCTAATCTCTATGTAAAAAAATATTCTCTTCCATATCAACCATATCTCAATTCACTTTTAGGTTGGAAAAACACCTAAACATAACCTCTACCATCAAATATAGAAACCTATAATCAATGGCCCAGATTGACTATGAAAATAAAATTTTACAAGGTAATTTTAATAAAATTTTCCATTTGGGGGCATTTCCTCCAAACCCCCATCAGGGCACGCAACCCCTAGACCCCCCACCAGGGGGATCATCCCCCTTGAACCCCATAAGGGGGCCAAATCCCCCATTGCAACCCTTATCACCATAGTGGATACAAAGAAAGGGATCCCAAACTAGGCTAAAAAACATTAGAATTTTAACCTCTGATCGTAAAAGACAATCAGGATCCACACCTAATAAGATCACTTGATAAAATGGGTTGACTCAAAAAATAAAAATATGAAAAACTAAGACTAGAAAGTAGTACGATTGACAACAAATTTTTGAGTTTGTGACTTTATACTTTTCTTGATTTATAGGTTTTGTATATGATTTTGGTTTGAATTTAGAACTCAAATATTATTTTAAAACAAAATTAATTTAGCACGTGGTTTTCTCAAGGAATAAAAATTAACAAGTTCCTACTTTGAACACACATGCAATGCATAAAAAGGGATAAAACTAAGATAAAGGACTTGCATAAATTTTAGTATTTCTTTGTTACTTGTTTTCCCATTTAATAGTGTTGACCCAATATTTTAGAGTGTTAACTATGGAGGAAGTGTCATTCCCATATCTGACTAAACCCAATTTCAAAGGTATGTGGAAATTAACTTCTAAGCACTAAGCACTAACCAACACACCAAAGTTGAAGGACAAAATGGTTCAGTTAGGCTTAAAGTTTTCCCAAAATTTACTTAGGGGAGTCCTCCAAATACCTTTTAGTATGTGAGGCCCAAAACCATGGAATAATTTGATTTAACAAATGCACACAAATTTGTCTAGTCTTAATGTGCCCAACCCAGCTATAAGATTTCAATAGGTAGATGTTATAAAAATTGACTTTTAAAGAAATTATTAAAACCCTAGATATTAAAGCATGGAATCCCATCACATCATAGTGTGCTTAAAACAAAACACCACTTAGGCCTTTAAAATATCTAACACTTGATTTGTATACCTTATCATTATATGGGGTTTGGTCTACTACATGGTGATAAACTCCATGGTTGATAGAACCCCTATAAAAATAAATAAGTTAATGCTTATCTTTGATTCCTAGGTATCATCACCAATGTGATACCAAGGGAATATCATACACAACCTTAGAATAGACACAAACTAGGATATTTAAATTAAAATATTAATTAACACCAAAATGAAAATTGTGAGCTAATTACTATATAAAATAAATGTTGAAATGATTTCTTGAAAACATAATGACAAGGTTAGTCCAAAAATTGAAAAATAGAAGTAAAATGATTAGCAATAAACAAAATTGGATTTTAGCTTGCTTTATTTGTTTCAAACATGGAATAGTGGCTTGAAAACAATTGTTATAAGTTTTTTAAAGTTTAAAGAGAAAATCAACCTAAAAAATTAGTCAAAATACAAAAAAATATGGAAGAAAAATAGAAAACATTAGCCTTTGGAACAATTTCATTGTTACATGCTCAGAGTAAATATTGAATTCATTAACAAATAAAAACTATATAACATATAAAGTAAATAACATAAAAAAGATACTTAAAAATTTATTTTTATGATTTCACTATTAAATATAATTATTTTACTATTTCCTTCAATGATTTGACCATTGCATAGAAAGATTTCACTATTTTTTCTATGACTTCACTATTGCATAGAATGACTTCAATGTTTCCTTTGATGATTTCACTATTATGCAAAAATAAAATTTAATGTTCTATAGAAAATGTGTCAAATAGAAAAATTGTCCAAGATAGAGAGAATAATTTAAATATAAAGGGGTTAGGCAATCAAAACACACATAAAAACCTATCATAAAATAGAAAAAAATATTAAAAATATAAGTAAAATTTCCACATAAATGAATTTGTTATTAGTCCCAATGAATTCATTGTTATCTACTCCAATTTATATGTTACATAGGATAATTTAAAATAATTATATATATTCAAAAAATGACCTATAACTACAAATAAAAGCTTCCAAGACAAAGGTTAAATGCATGTACATAAGAAATGTACTAAAAACATATAAAATAACTTCATAAATGCACATATGATGTAAAATATGAGGTAAAGTGATTCAAAATAATTAGAATAAGTCATTAAAAAATCATCTCTTCCTTATGGTCCTGTCAAAGGTCTCATCTAATGTTATGATTTGTCTTGAATCTTCATGTGTAATCTAGCTCTTCCTTTGACCTTTGGGATTAAAATTTCTTGGATTATCACTTATTCCTTGTTCATATAATTAAATCCTCCTTGATGTTATTTATCCTTGTACTTATATTCACAACTCACTCTTTAACTCTTACCATTCATATCATGCACAAACTTTCCTTCATGTACTTGCACTAGCTTTTACTAGGCAACCAAACCTTAGCTTCCAAACACTAAATATTGATTTAGGCTTAAGAGTCCAATCTCAATTATTTAATAATATTAAATATAAAAATTTACCTATTTATACCATTTCTAACTATCAACTCACCTTTCATTGGTTCTTTCCACACAATTCACTCTCCATGGCTTGTATAGTCTAATAGCCATGTTTAAGAATTTGTCATTCTTTAATCAATATATGTCATATATTAAATATAGAATCACACTTTTAGCCTTCATTAATCCCATTTAAGGTGTATATAAATTTTAAGAACATATTTCCTTCTCTAGATATCACTCTCTTTTGAAAACACCTCTATTTTAAGCCTAATGAAGTCTTATTTTCCACATCACTACCCAAATCTATACTTGTACAGTCTATAAAAATATGAAACTAACATAATATTTTATATCATGTTTAATTTTACCATATTACAAATTTTCATGAATTTTTAATGGTGGAAACTCCTTTTATAGGTAAAAACCTAATCCTAGGGTTTTCATATCTTGCACAAGGTTGAGATCCTTATCGAATCTCTATATCAAGAAACACAACACTTCAAAGTACCAATTCACTTTATTTTGGTCTATATTCATCATACCTATCTATTATAATCATTTAAAATCCTTTCCTAACTCTCAATTCAAACTTTCTAACCTAGTTTGTGATTGATTGTGTAGAGAAACAAGGGTTACATAGGTTTCCATTAAGGTTCACTTATAGTGGATAATGTTCCATCCAATGATAAAATGTTGTTAGTATAAGGACAAAAATATAAAACCTTCCAACACCTTATAATTCCAATAACCCATGATTTATATATCTTTCCTTCTAAGGATAGTGCATACAATCGATAAGCAATAGTGAATACACAAAAAATAAGGGTCTATGTGATGACCACCTATAAACCAAAGGTCCCTTGCATAGTTTTATTATAATATATAGATATCCCATATTTTAATGGATTACTATTTCTTTCCCTTACATATAACTTGGTATACAAATCCTCTTCATTGGAATAAGAGACATTTACCACAAAATGCATTTCATAGCCTTCTAGTCTTTGAAATATGGATTGTCACCCTATGGATAGAGTCTAGAGAGAGAACATATTAACTAAGTTATAAGCCCTATTAATCTTTACTCAAATATTAGAGTGAGTATAGGTTTATTTAATCAAATAAACAATACTACAAAAAGAGGAAATTTGACTGATCACCTTAGATCACTTACCCTCAAATTGTCCTTCTTGACTATATTGTATAGTCTACTCAAACCTGAAATTACATACCGCTATGAACAGAGTCATGGACTTTAGAACTTATCCAAATAAAAAATAAATTAGTTCAATCATATACTTCTAAATTAGAATACACATATCAAGATACATTTCTATACTCCAAAAACATTATTATCTTGTTACAACATAGTCCTATCATGGATTTAATATCCTTCTTAGGGATCTTGATTTTCATTCACATTCTCATATTTTCTCTCCTATCCATTCTTGGATATCTCTATCCTCTCCTCACACCATCTAAGCTTTAAACCTATTTACCATACTGTATTTCCACCACCTTTAATGGTGGTTATCCAATTAAGTTACAAAGCAACTTCTTTTCTTGTCCACCCAACGTATGGGTGAGGGTGACCATAAAAAATTTGAGTTCCACCTTATGAACATAACCCATATGACTTATTACCACCTTATATATGAATTAATTAGCATAGTTAACCCACTTAACTCATCTATTCACTCCTTACATTATTTTATCCTTCTTAGACTTAGTTTAGTTATTTGAATTTTCAAATTCACTCTTTTGGAGGGAAAACATCTAGAGACCACATAACACAACTCTATAACTCTAAATATATTCCTAAGACACAAATGGACCTAATAAAGTCCCTCAAACACCTTAACACCAAACATTGACTAGATTTGACCCCTTATTGAAAACAACTCAAAAATAGTGCTTCTTGGCTTGATGCTTTTACATCATACTACCTATGAGGGCTAAAAATTGAGCCTCTGAATTTCTTTCATGCTTTCCAATTTATCTCTTGAGGGTCGTTCATCCTTTCTTGACTACTATTCTTCATTCTTGGTTCCTTGTTGCTTGCCAAACTCTTGTGTGTCCTCTTCTTGGATTTGTCTAGCCTTCTTGTCCATGAATCTTACAAATATATAAAGTGTTTCAACTTCTATAGATCTGTATTTTCTTCATCTTGTCTCTTGTATAAATTAATTTTCCCTTCATCATCTTTATCTTCAACCAATTTATGTTCATTCTTCTTCCTCGTGCTTGTTTGGTAGCTTGTTTTCTCATAAATCTCACTTGATTATTGCCTCTTGAGTGATGTTTGATACTTAACCTTTATATAATCTTATTCCTTAGGATATAATGGCCTCTTTATCATTGCAATATTTGTTCTTTTATCATATTTACTTTTTTTTCTACCTCTTCTTCACTTTTTGATGCTCTTTCCTCTCATCTTGCTCACTATGCAAGAACAACTTCTTATTTCTTTCTTCCTCACCATATTATATTATTATTTGACCAATATTGGGCTTTACACATTCATGTTTATCAAATAAAAACTCATCTTTATATTTACCCATGGAATATCTCACCTTGTTTGCTTTGTCATTTCCTTGCTTGCTTGCTTGCCTATTTGTACAACTTCTTGTATTTATCTTTGTTGCTCCTCTTTTGGAGTTTCTTGGAGTTTATAATTGATACTTATATGTTTTACCTCACCTATTTATATCCTCTTTGATGGATTGAATACCTTTTCCAACATCTCTAATTCTTCTTGCAACCTTTATGCATCAATCTCTTCAAACTCCTTGTCAAATCTGGGTTCACATTGCTCTTCACTTGTTTGGGAAACTTATTATTTATCTTATCCTTGGGATCCTTCATTTTTGAGGGTCATGGAAACATCATTATGCTGCATATCATGCTTCTCAAGAACTCTTTGAGGTTATTATTCCTCATCTTCCCATGCTACACACTCATTCATCAATGCCATTGTTTTCATGTAAAAAATGTCTTCATCATTGGAATCAAATTCACACACATCATAATATACAAATTTTTTAAAAAAATATTGAAAATACATACACTCATCCTCTTTTATGCACTCATATGGTTTTACTTTCCCTTCTTTGGCTTGGTTTATATGTACCATCTCTCTTACTTGTTTTGTATGCTTGTCATCTTCTTCAACCTTCATGATTTCTTGGAGTGCACTTGCAACTTGATCTTTTTGTACTATTTTCATGCCTTTATCACCCATTTTCTACCTTGTGCCTTCTTGGGCTTCCATTTTATTTTATTTTCATCACTCTTATGCCTCATGCCTTTGTTCTCTACCATGCCAACTTGATATACTTTACCACTTATATTTTACTTCCACACTTGTGTATGCTTTCCTCCTATGCTTTTGCCTTGCTTGACCTCTTTTTTGAGGTTCTCCTCTTTCTTCTCATCACCTATTTGTTTCATCCACTCAATCCATACATATCCATGATTAAATTGTTCTCATTTTGAGTATTTCAATCTATCATTCTTTCTCTCAACCTACAAATCATCCTTTTCTTCCTCATAGATCCAATCAAAATCAACATTTAGACATTCATTTACCTCCAATCATAATTGTTTCAAGCTTGTTTCTTCCTTTATGTATTTATGGGTGACCTTCATGTCTTATTTGGGAACTATTTCATTATTTTTAGCTGTTATGCATGGAAATGCATCATAGTATTACTCATTCTCTTTATATTCAACATGTGGTATTATTGTCATTCAGACTCACACCCTTATGAAGGTAGTTTCAAGACTTATAGTCTACTAAAACATGGAAAAAATCATAGGATATGGTTAACCTAATCAATGGATTGAATATCTAGATTGTAAGGGATAACTCCCTTTGGTGTATCAATTAGGACCTCTACTTTTCACTATAAACTGCCTAGGAAAAGAGTAAAAGAAACTTGAAGGAAAATCCTATCTAATGATGGTGATACACTTAAGTTTTAATTTGATCGACTAAATCTGAGATCCTAAACAAAAACACTAACATAGATAATAAAAGGTATGAACTTTCAACCTCAATTAACCACTATGCATAAGTATTTCATGAAAAGGTTCTATCTATTAAGTAAAGCTTGAGGGAAATGATGGAATAGGCCTTATTTAAGGCACTAAAAAACCACTTACATCCACTATAAATTCAACTGAAAGACATCAAACATGGAACATGACCTACATAATCTAATTAGCTAGTAACTAGATAAGAATAAGGACTTATCAAGGAAGAAAAATGCCATCACATATGCAAATCACTGACATAAATACACTATACTAGCAGTTGGAAATTGAAAACAATCTTTTTATTAATCTAAAAAAGGTTACAACTCAATATTTGGTAGAATTTTGGTCTTTCCAAAAGATGGATACAATTTAAGGCTAACAAGCCAACTTATATAGAAAAGTATACAATAGCCAAGAGATTGGCAAGAAAACAAGAAGAAGAGGTCAACTCAATCAAACTTGTGTTATTTCAACCTTCAAATAAAACATATTTTTGTCTTATGCCTTGCATGAAAGCTCTTTGGCATTAAAATGGATGGTGGGCTCAATCTTGAGTCAAAACTTCCAACATGCATGATGATACATCAATTTCCAACTATAGAACTCCTCTTGAGATGTTAGAAACGTTTGAAAGGTTCCCTTTGCATGAAATCAATGTCAAAACTAAATTTAGAACTTTGCTTGAACTACTGGAAATGTTTGAAAGGCTTGAGACAAATAAGATTGCATGCTCAAAATTCTATGTTAATCTCTCCAATGTTAAACTCCTTGAGTCATTCATGCCTTCAAGTCTCCATTTTAGAACTAAAAGAATCATGTTTGAAATGATTGCATGTCTTGGACATGTCTAATCCTAATTTGGGCCATGTTGCATGCTCTACATATATACTATAGAACAAGTTAATCTATTTATTCATTTTTGAAATCCTTCTCCTTTTGTTTTTGGCTCTTCTACATGTGTTCCTTTGTCCATTTTATAATTATTTTGGGATTTTGATTGGTCCTTTTATCCTATGCAATTTTCATTTTTTCATTTCTTCTATCTTTTCCTTCGAACTTATTTCTTGTGGTCTATTTCTTTCCTTTGGTTTAAACAACTCCCTCAAATAAATTTTTTGAAAGAATCATATCTTTGAGATTTTGCCTATTTCAATTCCTTTAGATAAAAAAACTGAATGAATTCTTCCTTTCTGGATTTTCTCTATTTTAGGCTTTGGATTAGGGAAATTTTCCATGGAATTGATCCTTTATATTTTATAAAGTGACCTTTCATCTTTTTAGAACTACCTTTCAGGCTTTTGAAATGCACCCTTTGGATTTTTTCAATGGTCCTTCAACTTATTTGAAAAATTCTTTGTTTTACCTTAAAAAGAACTTCTCAAATGAAACAAACCCTTCAAAACTTTGAAAATAAACCATTTGAAATTTTTTCAAGTGACCCTTTGGAAGTTCAAACCAACCCTTCAACATTATTGTTAAGTGACTTTCCTAGAGGGCACATACCCTTAAGAATTCCTTTAAAGGAACCTTCCCAAACGATTCTAACCTTCAGGATTTCTACAAATGAACTTTCCTGAAGGGAAAGTGACCCTTCAGGAGTTTCCAAATGGATCATTTCCTTTGGATTTTTAAAATTTCAACTTTTCCAAATGATCCCTTTCAAAAATCTTAAAGTGCCTCTCAGATGTTTTATTTTGAACTTTTTCAAAGGGAAGATACCCTTTAAGATTTTTAAATGTTCATTCGGCATTTCAAATAAACCTTTTCCTTCCCTTCAGACAAAATGTCTAGAGTATTTGAACATTTTATAACTTTTCAAGTTTCCCCTTGGACTTTTCCAAGTTCCCCTTAGACTTTTCCAAGAGAACTTTCCTGAAGGGATTCTACCCTTCGGGACTTTTAAATGTTCCTTCGACATTCCAAGTGAACCTTTTCCTTCAATATAGATAAAATGTCTAAAGGATTTGAAACTTTTATAACTTTTTAAGTTACCCCTCAAACTTTTCCAAGTTCCCCTTAGACTCCCTCAGACTTTTCCAAGTACCCCTCAAACTTTTCCAAGAGAATTTTCCCAAAGGGATTCTACACTTCAAGATTTTTAAATTTTCCTTCAGACTATTCAGGACCCAAAATTGATTCAAAAGATTAACTACAAAGTTTCAAATGGTGGAGGTTAAAATTTTGACTTTTAGGGTCAAAATTGTCAATAGGTATGTCTTTAATCTCCTTCACTTTGACTTCTTCAAGAGCTTAATTATTTTTATCATCCTCTTTCCACTTGATGTGTGACATTCTTGGACCATTCGTCAAAAAATTTAAGGCCTCATGATTGGTCTTCACCACTCTTGTCTTCATACCTACAAACATAAACTTAAAAATAATGTTAGCATATGAAATGAGAGACCACATAGTCTCTTTGAATGTCCTTGACATAAACATTATCCATCTTTTCTTCTTGTCTTCACCCTCATGTGCTCTTCTTTGCACTTTTATCTTATTATTATTCTATTCAATGAGAAACATCTTCTCAATCTCTTTATCTTGTTTCTCACTTGGAAACATCTATATTCTCATGCCTCTTTGGGTTTCTCTCTCTTTCTTCTTCTCATTCTTCAAGACACCTTTTTTGTGCCTTCTTCTCACAAGCGACTCTATGGCCACTTTACCTTTCTTATCACATTCTATTCAGTCCACTAACTTTTTTGTTCTTTTATGAGCTTCATCATGAGATATATCTTCTTTATACCTTTCCCCAATTCTCTTCTTATGTCTTACACTTCCCTCTATATGTCCATCTTCTCCATTATTCTTTTTTTATAGGCCCATTTAGAATTTTCTCTAGAAAGCTTGTTAATCTTTCCTCTTAAACCTATTTTAGGCCTTTCCTCTTCCTTTATTCCTCTCTCTAAGATCTCTTCTTAATCCTCTTGACTCTTGTTTGGAGTCTTTTATCTTCCCTCTTCTCTCTTGGAGCTTCAATGCTCTCTTTTAAACCTTTCTTTTCTAGTCTTCTCTTGACTAGATTTTTTTCCTTTTCAAAGGACTTTAGGGATTTCTCACTTCTCTTTATCACTCTTATTTTCCTCTATTATAACCTCAAAATATCATACCTATAGCATCCTTCTCCTTTAATACCTTGCAAGATTACTTCTCATGCATACCTCATAACATGCTTTGCTAATGTCAAATAGACAAATTTCAAATATCTCAAAACAAAATTTAATTAAAACTAACATTTATCTAATACCAAATGATGTAGAGTCATGGGGAGAAGTCATTAAATAATAATCTCTTCTTTCTGGTCCTATCAAAGGTCTCATCCAATGTTATGATTTGTCTTGAATCTTCATGTGTAATGTAGCTATTCCTTTGACCTTTGGGATTAAAAATTATTAGATTATAAATTTTTCCTTGTTAATATTATTAAATCCTCCTTTATGTTATTTATCCCTATAATTATATTCAAAATTCACTCTTTAACTCTTACCATTCATCTCATGTACTTGTACTAGCTTTTACTAGGTAACCAAACCTTAGGTTCCAAACACTAAATCTTTATTTAGGCTTAAGAGTCAAATATAAATTATTGAATAATATTAAATATAGAAACTTACATATTTATACCCTTTCCAACTATCAACTCACCCTTTATTTTCCATACAGTTCACTCTTCATGGCTTATATAGGCTAATAGCCCTATTTAAGCAATTTCTCTTTCTTTGATCAATCTAGGTTATATCATCAATATATATCATCACAATTTTAGGCTTCATGCATCCCATTTAAGGTTTATATAAATTTTAAGGCCCTATTTAATTTTATAGATAACACTCTCTTTTGAACGTACCTCTCTTTTAAGCCTAATTAGGCCTTATTATCCACTTCACTACCCAAATCCATACTTGTATAGTCTGTACAACTCAAGAACAAAAATAATATTTTATATCATCTTTAATTTGACCATATTAAAAAAATTCATGAATTTATAATGGTGGAAACTCCTTTTATAGGCAAAACCCTAATCTTAGGGTTTTCATATCTTGCACAAGATTGAGAGCCTTATCAAATCTATATCTCAAGTTACAAAGCACTTCAAAGTAACAAATCACTTTATTTTGGTCTATATTCATCATACCTAGCTCTTATAATCATTTAAAATCATTTCCTAACTCTCTGTTCAAGCTGTCTAACTTAGTTTGTGATTGATTATGCAGGGAAACAAGGGTTACATAGGTTTATATTAAGGTTAACTTATAGTGGATAATGTTCCATGCAAGGATAAAATGTTATAAGTATAAGGACAACAATATAAAAATTTAAAACACCTTATAATGCTAATAATCCATGATGTATATAGTTTTCCCTCCAAGGATAGTGCATACAATCAATAAGCAATAGTGAATACACAAAAAATAAGGGTCTATGTGATGACCACCTACAAAACAAAGTTCCCTTGAATAGTTTTATTACAATATATTAATCTCCCATATTTGAATGGATTACTCTTTCCTTCCCTTACATACAACTTTATATAAAAATACTCATCATTATAACAAGAGACATTTTCCACAAAATGAATTTCATAGCCTTCTAGTCTTTGAAATCTAGATTGTCACCCTATGGATAGAGTCTAGAGAGTGAACACATTAACTAAGTTCCAAAACCTAGTAATATTTACTCAAATAATATAGGGAGTATATGTTTATTTAATCAAATAAACAATAACACAAAAGGAGGAAACTTGACTCATCACCTTAGATCACTTACCCTCAAATTGTCCTTCTTGACTATATTGTATAGTTTACTCAAACTTACAATTACATGCCACTATGAATAGATTCATGACCTCTATCACTTCTTCAAATAAACAAGAATATATTTCAATCATATAATTTTAAATGAGAATACATATATCAAAATTCATTGCTATATTCCAAAAACATTATTATCTTGTTACAACATAGTCCTATCATGGATTTGATATCCTTCTTGAGGAGCTTGATTTTCATTCACATTATAATATTTTCTCTCCTCTCCATTATTGGATATCTCTATCCTCTCCTCACACCATCTAACTTCTCAACCTATGTACCATCCTCTATTTTTACCACCTTTAAGTGTGGTTATCTAATTAAGTTACAAAAAAACTTCTTTTATTGTCCACCCAACATATGGGTGAGGGTGACAATACAAAAATTGACTTCCACCTTATGAAAATATCCCATATGACTTATTACCACCTTATCTATGACTTCATTAGAATCTTTAACCCACTTGACTCATCTGTTCAATCCTTACATGTTTTTATCCTTCCTTAGTTGAATTTTTTAAATTCCCTCTTTTGGAGGGAAAACATATAGAGACCACATAACACAACTCTATAACTCCAAATATATTTATAAGACACAAATGGACCTAATAAAGTGCCTCAAACACCTTGACACCAAACTTTGACTATATTTGACACCTTATTAAAAACAACTCAAAAATAGTGCTTCTTGGCTTGATGCTTTTGGATCATACTCCATAGGAGGGATACAACTTGATCCTCCAAATTTATTCATGATTTATAATTTATCTCTTGAGGATCCTTCATCTTTGCTTGACTACTCTTCTTCATTCTTGGTTCCTTCTTGTTTTCCAAACTCTTGCATGTCCTCTTCTTAGCTTTGTCTAACCTTCTTATCCAGGCATCTTCCAATTCTATAAAGAATTTTAACTATTATAGCTATGTATTTTCTTTATATTCTCTCTTGTATAAATGAGTTTTACATTCATCATCTTTAGTTGCAACCAATTTATGTTCATTCTTATTCCCCATGCTTGTTTGGTATCTTTTTTCTCATAAATCTCACTTGATTCTTGCCTCTTGAGTGATGTTTGATCCTTAACCTTTCAATAATTTACTTCTTTAGGATCTAATTGCCTCTTCATCACGTCAATATTTGTCCTTTGCTCATATGTACTTTTTTTATACCTCATCTTCAAACTTCTTCACTTTTTATGCTCTTTCCTCTCATCTCACTCACTATGCAAGAACAACTTTTTATTTATTCCTCACCATATTATATTATTATTTGACAAATATTGGGCTTTCCACATGCATGTTTATCAAATTAAAACTCATATTTAGTTTTACCCATGGAATATCTCACCTTGTTTGCTTATTCATATGCCATTTGCTATATATTGGAGTTATTCATTGATATTTATTTGTTATACCTCACCTATTTGTATCCTCTTTGATGGATTGAATACCTCTTCCAACATCTCTAATTCTTCTTGCAACCTTTATGCATCAATCTCTTCAAATTCCTCATCAAATCTTGGTTCACATTGCTCTTCACTTGTTTGGGAAACTTATTATTTGTCTTCTCTTTAGGATCCTTCATTTTTGAGAATAATTTAAACATCCCTATGCTACATATCATGCTTCTCAAGCATTGTTTGAGGTGTTTAGCCCTCATCTTGCCATGCTACACACTCATTCAACAATGCCATTATTTTCATGTATAAAATTTCTTCATTATTGGAATCAAATTCACACACATCATCATATACAAATTTTGAAAAAAAAAATTTAAAATACATACACTCATCTTATTTTATACACTCATATGGTTGTACCTTCCCTTCTTTGGCTTGCTTTACATGCACCATCTCTCTTTCTTATTTTGTATTCTTGTCATCTTCTTCAACCTCCATGCTTTCTTGGAGTACACTTTCAACTTGATCTTATTATACTATTTTCATGTCTTTATCACCCATTTTCTACCTTATACCTTCTTGGGATTCCATTTACTTCTATTTGCATCATCCTCATGCCGCATGCCTTTGTTCTCTACCATGCCAACTTGGTATACTTTACCATTTGTCTTTTGATTCCACACTTGTGTATGCTTTCCTCCTATGATTTTGCCTTGATTGACCTATTTTTTGAGGTTATCCTCTTTCTTCTTATCACCTATTTGTTTCATCCACTTAAGCCATACATATCCATGATGCCTTTATTCTCCTTTTGAGGGTTACAATCTATCATTCTTTCTCTCAACCTACATATCATCCTTTTCTTCCTCATAGATACAATCAAAATCAACATTTAGACATTCATTTACCTCCAATTGTAACTATTAAAAGATTTTTTATTCCTTTATGTATTTATGGGTGACCTTCATGTCTTATTTGGGAACCATTTCTTTAGTTTCAGCTGCTATGCATGGCAATGCATCATAGTATTCCTCATTCTCTTCATCTTCAACATGTGGTATTGTTGTCAATCAGACTCCTACCTTTGTGAAGGTATTTTTAGGCCTTCATAGTCTACTAAAACATGGAAACAATCCTAGGCTATGGGTAACCTAATCAATTGATTGAATCTCTAGATTGTAAGGGATAGCTCCCTTTGGTGTATCAATTAGGACCTCTACTTTTTGCTATAAAGTACCTAGGAAAAATGGAAATATAAACTTGAAGTAAAATTTTATCTAATGATGGTCATACACCTAAATTTTATTTGATCCACTTAATCTAAGATCTTAAGCAAAAACATTGAACTAGACAAAAAAAGTAATGAACTTTCAACCTCAATTAACCACTATGCATAAGTATTTCATGAAAAGGTTCTATCTATTAATTAAAGCTTGAGTGAAATGATGGAATATGCCTAATTTTTGGCACTAAAAACCCACTTACATCCAATATAACTTCAACCAAAAGACATCAAACATGGAACATGACCTGCATAATCTAATCAGCTAGAACTAGGTAAGAATCAAGACTTGTCAAGGAAGAAAAATTCCATCACATGTGCAAATCACTGACATAAATACACTATACTAACAGCTAGAAATTAAAAACAATCCTTCTATTAATCTAAAAAGGGTTACAACTCAATCTTTGGTAGAATTTTGGTCTTGCCAAAAGAGGGATATAATTCAAAGCTAAAAAGCCAACTTATATAAAAAATAATACAACAAAGAGATTGGAAATGAAATAAGAAGTGGTCAACTCATTCTAACTTGTGTTATTTCAGCATTCAAATAAAATATATTTTTGTCTTATGCCTTGCATGAAAGCTCTTTGGTGTTAAAAATGGATGGTGGTCTCAAGCTTGAGTCAAAATTCCAACATGCATGATGTTACACCAATATCTAACTATAAAACTTCTCTTGAGCTATTGGAAATGTTTGAAAGGATCCCTTTGCATGAAATCAATGCCAAAACTAAATTTAGAACTTCACTTGAACTACTGGAAATGTTTGAAAGGATTGAGAGAAATAAGAGTGCATTCAAAAAATTGTATGTTAAGCTCTCTAACTTCAAACTCCTTAAGTCATTCATGCATTCAAGTCTCCATTTTAAAACTAAAAGAATCATGACTGAAATGGATACATGTCTTAGACATGTCTAATCTTGCTTTGGGCCATGTTGCATGCTCTACATATAAACTATAGAACATGTTAATCTATTTATTCACTATTGAAATACTTTTTCTTTTGTTTTTGTCACTTATACATGTGTTCCTTTGTCTATTTTATAATTATTTTAGGCTTTTGATTCATCCTTTTGTCCTATGCAGTTTTCTTTTGTTTATTAATTCTATCTTTTCCTTCGAACTTATTTCTTGTGGCTTGTTTCTTTCCTTTGGTTTGAACAACTCCCTTAGATAAAAAGTTTGAAGGAATCATATCTTCAAGATTTTGTCTATTTCAATTCCTTTAGATAAAAATTTCAAAGGAATTCTTCCTTTCTGGCTTTTCTCTCTTTCAATCTTTGGCTTAGGGCACTTTACCATGGAATTGATCATTTGGATTTTGCAAAGTGACCCTTTAGCTTTTCAAAACTGCCCTTCAAGATTTTGAAATGCATCATTGGGATTTTTTCAATGGTCCTTTAGCTTATTTGAAAAATTCCCTATTTTTCCTTGAAGATAACTTCTCAAATGGAAGAACCCCTTTAGAACTTTGGAAATGCACCATTTGGAATTGTTTCAAGTGACCCTTCAAAAGTTCAAACCAACCCTTCAACATTATTTCAAAGTGACTTTCTTGAAGGGCACATGCCCTTCATAATTCCTTTAAATGAACCTTCTTGAAGGGATTCTACACTTTGGGATTCTTGAAAATGAACTTTCCTGAAGGGAAAGTGACCCTTCGGGAGTTTTCAAATGGATTGTTTCCTTTGGATTTTTGAACTTTTGGCTTTTTGAAATGATCCCTTTCAAAAATCTTAAAGTGCCTCTTGAATTTTTTTTTAAATTTCCCAAAGGGAAGATACCCTTCAAGAATTTTATATGTTCCTTTAGCATTTCAAGTGAACCTTTTCCTTCCCTTTAGACAAAATGTTTGAAGGATTTGAACCTTTCAAAACTTTTCAAGTTTCCCCTTAGACTTTTCCAAGTGCCCCTCAAACTTTTCCAAGAGAACTTTCCCAAAGAGATTCTACCCTTAAAGATTATTAAATGTTACTTAGACATTCCAAGTGAACATTTTCCTTCAATTTTGACAAAATGTCTGAAGGATTTGAACCTTTTAGAAATTTTCAAGTTACCCCTCAGTCTTTTCCAAGTGCCCCTCAAACTCCCTTAGACTTTTTCAAGTGCCCCTCAGACTTTTCCAATATAACTTTCCCAAAGGGATTCTACCCTTAAATATTTTTAAATGTTCCTTTAGACTATTTAGGACCCAAAACTAATTCACAAGATGAACTACAAAGTTTCAAATGGTAGAGGTTGAAATTTTGACATGTAGGGTCAAAACTTTCAATAAGTATGTCTTCAATATCCTTCACTTTGACTTCTTCAAGAGGTTATTTATTTTTATCATCCTCTTTCCACTTGATGTGTGACATTATTGGACCATTCTTCATAAACTTTGAGGCCTCATCATTATCCTTCACCACTCTTATCCTCATACCTATAGACACAAACTTAAAAATAATGATAGAATATAAAATGAGAGACCACATAGTCTCTTTGAATGTCCTTGACATAGACATTATCCATATTTTCTTCTAGTCTTCACCCTCATGTGATCTTATTTTCACTTTTATCTTCTCCTTATTCTATTAATTGATAACCCTCTTCTCAATCTCTCTATCTTGTTGCTCACTTGGCAAAATCTCTCTTCTCATACCTCTTTGGGATTCTCTCTCTTTCTTCTTCTCATTTTTCAAGACACCTTTATTGTGCCTTCTTCTTCTCACAAGTGACTCTAGTGGCCACTTTACCTTTATTATCACATTATATCTAGTCCATTGACTTTATTGTTCTTTTATGAGCTTCATCATGAGATCTATCCTCTCTATACCTTGACCCAATTCTCTTCTTATGTCTTACACTTCCCTTTATATGTCCATATTCTCTATTCTTATTTTTTTTATAGGCCAATTTACACCTTTCTCTAGAAATCTTGTCAATCTTTCCTCTTATAACTCTTTTGGGAATTTCCTCTTATTTTATTCCTCTCTTTAGAATCTCTTCTTAATCTTCTTGACTCTTTTTGGATTCTTTTATCTTCCCTCTTCTCTCTTGGAGCTTCAATGCTCTCTTTTAAACCTTTCTTTTCTAGTCTTCTCTTGACTAGATTTTTGTCCTTCTCAAAGGAATTTGGGGATTTATCACTTCTCTTTATAACTCTCATTATCCTCTATTATAACCTCAAAATATCAAACCTATAACAGCCTTCTCCCTCAATACCCTGCATGATTACTTCTCATGCATAACTCATAACATGCTTTGCCAATGTCAAATAGAAAAAATTCAAAGAACTCAAAAAAATTCAAGTCAAAATAACCTTGATCTGATAACAAATGATGTAGAGGCATGGGGAGAAGTCATTAAACAATCATCTCTTCCTTCTGGTCCTATCAAAGGTCTCATCCAATATTGTGATTTGTCTTGAATCTTCATGTATAATCTAGCTCTTCCTTTAAACTTAGGGATCAAAACTTCTTGGATTATAAATAATTAATTATTAATATTAGTGACTCCTCCTTTATGGTATTTATCCCTGTACTTATAGTCACAAGTCACTCTTTAACTCTTACAATTCATCTCATGCACAAACTTTCCTTCATGTACTTGTACTAACTTTTACTAGGTAACCAAACCTTAGGTTTTAAACACTAAATCTTGATTTAGGATTAATATTAAAATATAAATTATTATATAATATTAAATATCACAACATAAATATTTATACTATTTCCAACTATCAAATCACCTTTAATTTTGCACACAATTCACTCTCCATGGCTTGTATAGGCTAATAGCCCTATTTAAGCGATTTCGCTTTCTTTGATCAATCTAGGTTATATATTCAATATATCATCAAAATTTTAGGATTATTTCATCCCATTTAAGTTGTATATAAATTTTAAGTCCATATTTCCTTTTATAGATAGCACTCTCTTTTGAAAATGCCTCTCTTTTAAGCCTAATAGGCCTTATTTTCCACATCACTACCCAAATGCATACTTATACAGTTCGTACAACTCCAAAACCAACATAATATTTTATATCATGTCAAATTTGACCATATTAAAAAATTTCATGAATTTATAATGGTGAAAACTCCTTTTATAGGAAAAACCCTAATCCTAGGGTTTTCATATCTTGCACAAGCTGAGAGCCTTAACAAATCGCTATCTCAAGTTACACAACACTTCAAATTACCAAATCACTTTATTTGGGTCTATATTCTCATACCTAGCTCTTCTAATAATTTAAAATAATTTCCTAACTCTCTATTCAAACTTACTAACCTAGTTTGTGATTGATTATGCAGGGAAATAAGGGTTACATAGGTTTGTATTAAGGTTAACTTATAGTGGATCATGTTCCATTCAGGGATAACATGTTATAAGTCTAAGGAAAACAATATAAAACTTTCCAAAACATTATAATTCCAATAAACAATTATGTATATTTCTTTCCTTCCAAGGATAGTGCATATAAACAATAAGAAATAGTGAATACACAAAAAATAAGGGTCTATGTGATGACCACCTACAAACCAAAGGTCCCTTGAATAGTTTTATTAAAATATATTTATCTCCCATATTTTAATGTATTAATATTTCCTTCATTACATATAACTTGGTCTAAAAATCCTCATCATTAGAACAAGAGACCTTTACCACAAAATGAATTTCATAGCCTTCTAGTCTTTAGAATCTAGATTGTCACCCTATGGATAGAGTCTAGAGAGAGAATATATTAACTAAGTTCAAAACCCTTTTAATATTTACTAAAATAATAGAGGGATTATAGGTTTATTTAATCAAATAAATAATAATACAAAAGGAGGAAAATGGACTCATCACCTTAGATCACTTACCCTCAAATTGTCCTTCTTGACTATATTGTATAGTCTACTCAAACCTACAATTAAATATCACTATGAATAGAGTCATGGCCTTTATAAGTTATTCAGATCAATAATAAATTGGTAATAATATACTTTTAAATTAGAATATATATATCAAGATACATTTTAATATTCCAAAAACATTATTATCTTGTTACAACATAGTCCTATCATGGATTTGATATCTTTCTTAAGGAGCTTGCTTTTCATTCACATTCTCAAATTTTATCTCTCCATTATTGGGTATCTCTATCCTCTCCTCACACCATCTGAACTCTCAACCTATGTAACATCCTCTATTTCCACCACCTTTAAGGGTGGTTATCTAATTAAGTTACAAAGCAACTTCTTTTCTTGTACACCCAACATATGGGTGAGGGTGACCATATAAAACATGACTAACACCTTATGAACATAAACCATATGACTTATTACAACCTTATATATGACTTCATTAGAATATTTAACCCACTTGACTCATCTGTTCACTCCTTATATGCTTATATCATTCCTCAACTTAGTTTAGTTCTTTGAATTTTCAAATTCCCTCTTTTAGAGGGAAAACATATTGAGACCACATAAAACAACTCTATAACTCCAAATAGATTCATAAGACATAAATGGACCTAATAAAGTCCCTCAAATGCCTTGACACCAAAATTTTACCACATTTGACCCCTTATTAAAAATAACTAAAAAATAGTGCTTCTTGGCTTGATGCTTTTACAACATACTCCCTAGGAGGGATAAAACTTGAGCTTATAAATTTATTTCATGATTTACATTTTATTTCTTGAGGGTCCTTCATCCTTGATTTACTACTGTTCTTCATTCTTGGTTCCTTCTTGTTTGCCAAACTCTTATGTGTGATCTTCTTAGCTTTGTCTAACCTTCTTGTCTGAGCATCTTACAACTCTATAAAGTGTTTTAAATATTGTATCTATATATTTTATACATATTCTCTCTTGTCTAAATGTATTTTACCTTCATCATCTTTATTTGCAACCAATTTATATTCATTCTTTTTCCTCATGCTTGTTTGGTAGCATGTTTTCTCATAAATCTCACTTGATTATTACCTCTTGAGTGATGTTTGATCCTTAACCTTTATATAATATTCTTCCTTAGGCTCTAATTTCCTCCTTATCATGTTATTATATGTCCTTTGCTCATATGTACTTTTTTTTATACCTCTTATTCAAACTTATTCACTTTTTGATGCTATTTCCTCTCTTCTCACTCACTATGCAAGAACAACTTCTTTTTATTTCGTCCTCACCATATTATATTATTATTTGACCAATACTGGGATTTTCACATGCATTTTTATCAAATAAAAACTAATATTTAGCTTTACCCATGGAATATCTCACCTTGTTTTCTTATTCATATGTCATTTCCTTGCTTGCTTGCTTGCCTATTTATATAACTTCTTGTATTTCTCTTTATTTCTCCTCTTTTAGTGTTTCTTGGAGTTAATCATTGACCTTTATATTTTTTACCTCACGTATTTGTATCATATTTGATGGACTGAATACCTCTTCCAACATCTCTAATTATTCTTGCAACCTTTATGCATCAATCTCTTGAAATTCCTTGTCAAATCTTGGTTCACATTGCTCTTCACTTATTTGGGAAACTTATTATTTGTCTTCTCCTTAGGATCATTAATTTTTGAAAGTCATCTAAACATACTTATGCTGAATATAATGATTCTCAAGAACTCTTTGAGGTGATTATTCCTCATCTTTCCATGTTACACACTCATTCATCAATGCCATTATTTTCATTTACAAAATGTCTTCATCATTAGAATAAAATTCACACACATCATCATATACAAATTTTGAAAAAAAAAAATTAAAATACATTCACTCATCTTATTTTATGCACTCATATGGTTTTAACTTCCCTTATTTGGCTTGGTTTACATGTACCATCTGTCTTTCTTGTGTTGTATGCTTGTCATCTTCTTCAACCTTCATGCTTTCTTGGAGTACACTTACAACTTGATCTTCATATATGGTTTTCATGCCTTTATCACAAATTTATTCCCTTGTACCTTATTGTGATTCCATTTTCTTATATTTTCATCATTCTCATGCCTCATACCTTTGTTCTCTACCATGCCAACTTGGTATATTTTACCATTTGTCTTTTTCTTGCACACTTGTGAATGCTTTCCTCCTATGCTTTTTCCTTACTTAACCTATTTTTTTAGGTTCTCCTCTTTATTCTCATCACCTATTTGTTTCATCCACTCAAGCCATACATATCCATGATGCCCTTGTTCTCATTTTAAGGGTTACGGTCTATCATTTTTTCTCTCAACCAACATATCATCCTTTTCTTCCTCCTAGATGCAATCAAAATCAACATTTAGATATTCATTTACCTCCAATAATAATTGTTGCAAGCTTGTTTCTTCCTTTATGTATTTTTGGGTGACCTTCATGTCCTATTTGGGAACCATTTCATTAGCTTCAGTTGCTATGTATGGCAATGCATCATAGTATTCCCCATTCTCTTCATCTTCAGCATGTGGTATTGTTGTCAATCAGACTCTCACCCTTGTGAAGGTAGTTTTAAGCCTTCACAGTCTAATGAAACATGGAAACAATCCTAGGCTATGGTAACCTTATCAATGGATTGAATCTCTAGATTTTAAGGGACAACTCCCTTTGGTGTATCAATTAGGACCTCTACTTTTTACTACAAACTGCTTAGGAAAAGGCAAAAATAAACTTGAAGGAAAATCTAATCTAATGATGGTGATACACTTGAATTTTAATTTTATCCACTCAATCTGAGATCCTAAACAAAAACACTAATCTAGAAAAGAAAAGGGATGAACCTTCAACTTCAAATAACCATTATGCATAATTATTTCATGAAAGGTTTTATCTATTAATTAAAGCTTGAGGGAAATGATGGAATAGGCCTGATTTAAGGCACTAACAACCCACTTGAACCCACTTTAACTTCAGCAAAAATACATCAAACATAGAACATGACCTACATAATATAATCAGTTAGTAAATAGGTAATAATCAAGACTTGTCAAGGAAAAAAAAATCTATCACATGTGCAAATCACTGACATAAATACACTATACCAGCAATTGAAAATTGAGAATAGTCCTTCTATTAATCTAAAAAAGGTTAAAACTCAATATTTGGTAGAATTTTGGTCTTGCCAAAAGAGGGATATAATTCAAGGCTAAAAATCCAACTTATATAAAAAAGTATACAATAGCCAAGAGATTGGCAATGAAATAAGAAGAAGTCAACTTAGTCCAAGTTGTGTTATTTTAGCTTTAAAATAAAATATGTTTTTGTCTTATGCCTTACATGAAAGCTCTTTGGCATTAAAAATGGATGGTGGGCTCAAAATTGAGTCAAAACTTCCAACATGCATGATGCTAACTATAGAAATCCTCTTGAGCTATTGGAAATGTTTGAAAGGCTCCCTTTGTATGAAATCAATGGCAAAACTAAATTTAGAACTTTTCTTAAACTATTGGAAATGTTTGAAAGGCTTGAGATAAATAAGAGTGGATGCACAAATTATATGTCAAGCTCTCCAATGTTAAACTCCTTGAGTCATTCATGTATTCAAGTCTCCATTTTAGAACTAAAATAATCATCTTTAAAATGGTTGCATGTGTTGGACATGTCTAATCCTACTATGGGCTATGTTGTATGCTCTACATATAGACTGTATAACATGTTAATCTATTTATTCACTATTTAAATCCTTCGCCTTTTATTTTTAGCTCTTATACATGTGTTCCTTTATCCATTTTATAATTCTTTTAGGCTTTTGATTGGTCCCTTTGTCTTATGTAGTTTTTATTTATTCATTTCTTCTATCTTTTCCTTCAGACTTATTTCTTGTGGCTTATTTCTTTCCTTTGGTTTGAACAACTCCCTCAAACAAAATTTTTGAAGGAATCATATCTTTAGGATTTTGTCTATTTCAATTCCTTCAGACAAAAAGTCCAAAGGAATTCTTTCTTTTTGGATTTTCTCTCTTTCAAGCTTTATCTT
This sequence comes from Torreya grandis, assembly GCA_037957365.1. Classification (NCBI taxonomy): domain Eukaryota; kingdom Viridiplantae; phylum Streptophyta; class Pinopsida; order Cupressales; family Taxaceae; genus Torreya; species Torreya grandis. Next base: position 4,145,143 of record JARHVA010000655.1, on the reverse strand, counting down.
AGGGCACTTTTCCATGTAATTGATCCTTTGAATTTTTCAAAGTGACCCTTTGGCTTTTTAGAACTGCCCTTTAGGCTTTTGAAATACACCCTTAAAATTTTTGTAATGGCCCTTCAACTTATTTGAAAAATTCCCTATTTTTCCTTGAAAAGAACTTCTCAAACAAAACAACCCTTTTAGAACTTTTCAAGTAGACCTTTTGGCATTATTGCAAGTGATCCTTCAGAGTTCAAACCAACCCTTTAGAATTATTGTAAAGTGAATTTCCTAAAGGTCACAGACCCTTTGTAATTCCTTTAAATGAACCTTCTCAAAGGGATTCTACCCTTTGAGATTCATGTAAATGAACTTTCCTGAAGGCAAAGTGACCCTTTGAGAGTTTCCAAATGGATCATTTCCTTTAGATTTTTGAACTTTCAGCTTTTTTAAATGATTCCTTTTGAAAATTTTAAAGTGTCTCTAAGATTTTTGTTTTGAACTTTCGTGAATGGAAGATACCCTTCAATATTTTTAAATGTTCCTTCAACATTTCAAATGAACCTTTTCCTTCCCTTTGGATAAAATGTCCAAAATATTTGAACCTTTCAAACTTGTCATGTTTCCCCTTAAATTTTTCCAAGTGCCCCTTAGAATTTTCCAAGAGAAATTTCTCAAAGGGATTCTACACTTTGGGATTCTTAAATGTTCCTTTGACATTCCAAGTGAACCTTTTCCTTCAATTTAGACAAAATGTTTGAAGGATTTAAACCTTTTATAAATTTTCAAGTTACCCTTTAGACTTTTCCAAGTGCCCCTCAGACTCCCTTAGACTTTTCTCAGTGCCCCTCTAACTTTTCCAAGAGAAATTTCCCTAAGGGATTCTACCCTTCAGGATTTTTAAATGTTCCTTCAAACTATTTAGGACCCAAAACTAATTCACAAGATGAACTACAAAGATTCAAATCATAGAGGTTGAAATTTTGACCTGTAGGGTCAAAATTGTCAATAGGTATGTCTTCAATCTCCTTCACTTTGACTTATTCAAGAGGCTATTTATTTTTATCATCCTCTTTCCACTTGATGTGTGATATTCTTGGACCATTCTTCATCAACTTTAAGGCCTCATGATTGGCCTTCACCACTCTTGTCTTCATACCTACAAACACAAACTTAAAAATAATGTTGAGAATATAAAATGAGAGACTACATAGTCTCTTTGAATTGTCCTTGACATAGACATTATCCATCTTTTATTCACTCATATGGTTGTACCTTCCCTTCTTTGGCTTGGTTAACATGCACTATCTCTCTTGCTTACTTTGTATGCTTGTCATCTTCTTCAACCTTCTTGCTTTCTTGGAGTACATTTGTAACTTGATCTTCTTATACTATTTGTATGCCTTTATCACCCATTTGCTTCTTTTTAGCTTCTTAGGCTTCCATTTTCTTATATTTGCATCATTCTCATGCCTCATGCCTTTTTTCTCTACCATGCCAATTTGGTATACTTTACCAATTGTCTTTTGCTTCCACACTTGTGTATGCTTGACCTATTTTTTGTGGTTCTCCTCTTTCTTTTCATCACCTATTTGTTTCATCTACTCAAGCCATACATATCCATGATTCCCTTGTTCTCCTTTTGAGGGTTGCAATCTCTCATTATTTCTCTCAACTTGCATATCATCCTTTTCTTCTTCATAGATGTAATCAAAATCAACATTTAGACATTCATTCAATTCCAATCATAATTATTGAAAGCTTGTTTCTTCCTTTATGTATGTATGGGTGGCATTAATGTCCTATTTGGGAACCATTTATATATTTTTCACTGCTATGCATGGCAATGCATCATAGTATTCCTCATTCTCTTCATCTTCAGCATGTGGATTTGTTATCAATCAGACTCACACCCTTTCAAATGTAGTTTAAGACCTTCACAGTCTACTGAAACATAAAAAAATCATAGGTTTTGGGTAACCTAATCAGTGGTATGAATCTCTAGATTGTAAGGGATAACTCCCTTTGGTGTATCAATTAGGACCTCTACTTTTCACTACAAACTACCTTGGAAAAAGGAAAAAGTAACTTGAAGGAAAATCCTATCTAATGATGGTGATACACCTAAATTTTTATTTGATTTAATCAATCTAAGATCCTAAAAAAAACACTGATCTAGACAAGAAAAGGGATGAACCTTCAACCCCAATTGAACACTATGCACAAGAATTTCATGAAAAGGTTCTATCTATTAAATAAATCTTGAGGGAAATGATGGAATAGGCTTGATTTGAGGCACTAACAACCCAATTGCATCCATTGTAACTTCAGCCAAAAGACATCAAACATGGAATATGACCTGCATAATCTAATTAGCTAGTAACTAGGTAAGAATTAGGAATTGTCAAGGAAGAAAAAATCCATCACATGTGCAAATCATTGACATAAATACATTATACCAACTACTAGAAACTAAAAATAGTCATATTAATTTGAAAAAGGTTAAAACTCAATCTTTGGAAGGATTTGGTCTTGCTAGATGAGGGATACAATTCAAGGCTAAAAATCAAAATTATATAGAAAAGTATACAACAACAAAGAGTTTAGCCCTGAAAAAAGAAGAAGTCAACTTAGTCTAACTTGTGTTATTTCAGCCTTCAAATAAAATATATTTTTGTCTTATGACTTGCACGAAATATCTTTGGCATTAAAAATGGATGGTGGGTTTAAGCTTGAGTCAAAACTTCTAACATGCATGATTCTACACCAATATCCAATTATATAACTCCTCTTGAGCTACTAGAAATTTTTGAAAGGCTCCCTTTGCATGAAATCAATGCCAAAACTAAATTTAGAACTTCACTTGAGTTACTAGAAATGTTTGAAAGAATCAAGACAAATAAGAGTGCATGGATAAAATTTTATGTTAATCTCTCCAACATTAAACTCCTTGAGTCATTCATGCATTCGAGTATCTATTTTAGAACTAAAAGAATCGTGTTTGAAATAGTTGCATGTCTTGGATGTGTCTAATCCTACTTTGGGCCATGTTTCATGCTCTACATATAGATTGTAGAACATGTTAATCTATTTATTAGATATTGAATCCTTGACCTTTTGTTTTTGAATATTATACATGTGTTCTTTTGTCCATTTTATAATTCTTTCAGGCTTTTTATTGGTCCTTTTGTCCTATGCAGTTTTATTTTGTTCATTTCTTCTATCTTTTCCTTCAAACTTATTTCTTGTGTCTTATTTCTTTCCTTTGGTTTGAACAACTCCCTTGAAAAAAATGTTTTAAGGAATCATATCTTTGGGATTTTGTCTATTTCAATTCCTTGAGACAAAAAGTCTGAATGAATTCTTCCTTTCTGGTTTTTCTCTCTTTGGGGCTTTGGCTTAGGGCACTTTGCCATAGAAATGATCCTTCAAATTTTACAAAGTGACCCTTCAATTTTTTGGAACTACCCTTCAGGATTTTGAAATGCACCCTTTTGATTTTTTAATGTTCCTTGAGCATATTTTAAAAATTCCGTATTTTACCTTGAAAAGAATTTCCTGAATGGAACAACCCCTTTAGAACTTTTCAGATGGACCATTTGGCATTGTTGCAAATGACCCTTCAAAATTTCAAGCCAACCCTTAAAAATTATTACAAAGTGACTTTATTAAAGGGAAAATACCCTTCATAATTCCTCAAAATTAACCTTCTTAAAGGGATTCTACCCTTCGAGATTCCTGCAAATGAACTTTCCCAAAGGGAAAGTGACCCTTCAGGAGTTTCTAAATGGACCGTTTCCTTTGGATTTTTGAACCTTTGGATTTTTGAAATGATAAATTTAAATAATATTAAAGTTCCTCTTAGATTTTTGTTTTGAACTTTATTTAAGGGAAGATACCCTTCAAGATTTTTAAATTTTCCTTTAGCATTCCAACTAAACCTTTTCCTTCCCTTCAAACAAAATGTTTGAAGGATTTAAACCTTTGAGAACTTTTCAAGTTTCCCTTTAGACTTTTCCAAGTGCCCATCAGACTTTTCCAAGAGAAATTTATTTAAAATATTCTACCCTTAAATATTTTTAATTGTTACTTCAACATTCCAAGTGAACCTTTTACTTCTCATGCATACCTCATAACATGCTTTGCCGTTGTCAAATAGACAAATTACAAACAACTCAAAACAAAACTCAAGTAAAAATAACCATGATATAATACCAAATGATGTAGATGCATAGGTAAAATTCATTAAATAATCATCTCTTCCTTTTGGTCCCATCAAAGGTCTCATCCAATGTTATGATTTGTCTTGAATCTTCATGTGCAATCTAGCTTTTCCTTTGACCTTTGGGATTAAAACTTCTTGGATTAGAAATTATTCCTTGTTAATATCAGTAAATCCTCCTTTGTGGTATTTATCCCTTTACTTATAATCACAAGTAATTCTTTAACTCTTACCATTCATCTCATGCACAAACTTTCCTTCATGTACTTGCACTAGCTTTTACTAGGTAACCAAACCTTAGGTTCCAAACACTAAATCTTGATTTAGGATTAAGAGTCTAATATAAATTATTTAATAATATTAAATGTCAAAATGTACCTATTTATACCCCTTCCAACTATCAACTCACACTTCATTGGTTCTTTCCACACAGTTCACTCTCCATGGCTTGTATAGGCTAATAGCCCTATTTAAGTAATTTCTCTTTCTTTGATCAATATAGGTTATATATTAAATATATAATCACACTTTTAGGATTAATTAATCCCATTTAATATTTATATAAAGTTTAATTCCCTATTTCCCTCTCTATATATCACTGTCCTTTGAAAATACGTCTCTTTTAAGCCTAATTTAGCCTTATTTTCCACATCACTACCCAAATCCATACTTTTATAGTTTGTAAAACTATGAAACCAAATAGTATTTTATATAATGTTTAATTTGACCATATTACAAATTTTAATTAATTTATAATGGTGTAAACTCCTTTTATAGGCAAAACCCTAATCCTAGGGTTTTCATATCTTACACAAGGCCAAGAGCCTTATCAAATCTCTATCTCAATTTACACAACACTAAAAAGTACCAAATCACTTTATTTGGGTCTATATTCATCATACCTATCTCTTATAATCATTTAAAATCCCTTTTTAACTCTCTATT